>OLKM01002654.1:23833-59648 GCA_900291075.1 Melanogrammus aeglefinus | reverse complement strand
GTATCAGCGGCTCTTTGACGTTCCTTCTCTCTTGAATGCAGGTTCTACATTTCAGCACCATGTCATTCAGCTGGCTGCTGAGTCCTTGCCACCATACTGTCTGTTTGGCCCGGCCCCTGCACTTCGTCACCCCCAGGTGTCCCTCATGTGGCCTCTGCAGCACATTACCTTGTAATGCTGATGGGATGATGAACCTCGTGCCCCGCAGCAGCAGTCCATCGTGCACAGTCAGCACTGCTCTATCAGCCCAGTAATGTTTCAGCACTCCTGCAATGCTTTTTCTCGGCCAGCCGTCTGTGCAGTACTCCATCAGTGCAGAGCATGTGCTGTCTGTCTTCAGGTGCTCCGTAGCTGCTCAAGATAATCTCCACTGACAGGAATGTTGCTGATGACAGAGTCTACATAGATGTTGGTGTCCTCCAGTAGGCTTGTATCTGTGTGTGCTCTTGCGGCCCTCAGAGGAGCACGAGATAAGTTGTCGGCTGTCCACAGGCTTTTGCCAGGGACATGATTGACTGTATAGTTGTACCTCATGAGTCGCATCTCTAAATTTTGGATTCTTGTGGGAGGTCATCCAAAGCTTTCCCTCCCAGCAGACTTACCAACGGCTTATGGTCCGTTTCCAGCTCGAATGTTCTTCCCAGGATGAAACAGCTGAACCTTTCACAAGCCCACGTTGCAGCCAATGCCTCCTTCTCTACTTGAGCGTAGCGCTGGCTGCAGTTGGCGTCATTGACCTGGACGCATACGCCACAAGGTGAACCACCTGGCGTCGCTCTTCTGCAGCAGGACTGCCCCCAGGCCAAAGGAAGAGGCATCAGCAGAGATTTTAGGTGCACTGTTTGGGTTGTATAAATGCGAGCACTGGTGTGGGATGACAGCTCTGTTTTACCTGATCAAAGGTGGCCTGCTGCTTCTGTCCCCAGTACCAGTGGTTTCTTCTTGGAGAGCAGGGTTCTTCTTAGCCATTTGTCTTTTCAGCCAGGTTAGCAAGAAGCGGCCCAGCTGATTGACCATGCCGAGAAACTCCTGACTCCACTGCACATTTTGGGATGCATCCATCTCTCTGCACAGCTCTTTCTTCTCTGGATCTGACCTCACTCCATCTGCTGGAAATCACATGACCCAGGATCTGACTGTGTGGCGTGTGAGCTCAGATTTGTGCCATGTTGAGCGTAATGCCGGCCTCTATATGTGTGTCCTTCTCTAGCACCACATGTAGCCGCATATATCATGCTCGTCCTGCGTCTGTCCCCAGACCAGGATGTCATCCATGTGAGTACCCCCTCCAGGCCACCGGTCACTTCTGTCACCATCATTCTTTGAAAGGGCTCGGGGGCGGAAGCTATGCCGAAAGGTAGCCGGTTAAAATAGTAGCGCCCAAAAGGTGTGATGAAGGTGGTGTATTTGGCAGACTCTTTTGTCAATGGTACTTGCCAAAAGCCCATATTGGCATCTAATTTGCTGAATTTGCACCAGCTAGCATGCCCAGAGTGTGCTCGACAGAAGGCAGGATAAAATTTTCTCTGGATACTGATTCATTCATCCGTGTGAAATCCACACAAATGCGAACAGCACCTGCTTTTTTCGGCCCCACCACCATCCCGGCGCACCAATCAGTCGGCTCCTCAATCTTGGTGATCACGCCTATCTTCTCCATACGGTCTATCTCCTCCTTCACTTTTCCCCTCGTGGCAGAGTGTATGGGGTGTAGATGCGCAACTCTCAATATCATATTTATATAATATTGCTAGGCTTATCAGGCATTTATAAGTCCTGATAAGTCTAATCGCCTCTCACACTCAAGTCAGCTCCACCTCCGTCACCTTGTGTGGCAGGTACACCCTGGGTAGCCTGGCCTTGCGGTCAGGTGAGCCAACGGAGAACTGACGCCGGATAGTGAAGTAGCCTCTTTCTCTCTGGTATAATTAGACCTTATAAAAGGCAGAAAACTGATTCTCTATTTCTTCATCTAAGTTAAGATCCGGATTAGCTGGATATATATGATATGTTGTTTTGATAGTATTGTTAGCCTTGGGCTATTAGATAAGAAAGATATAGTGGTATATTTAGCCACACAATGGAGCAGAATAGTCATAAATTTCGACTTGGAACTATTAATGTCAGCACCTGCAAATGCGAGAGTAAACTGGCAGACGCTGTAACACACTGCAAGAAGTTAAAACATGACATAACTTGGTGTATGCAAAAAGTCCGACAGAGAGGTGAAGGTGAAATTTGCTTTAATGACGATGTCTTGGAAGGCTGGTGAGTGATATACAATGGTATGAAAGCTGCACAAGCGGGAGTGGCTGTCGTTCTGGCACCCCATGTCGTATTATTAGATGTCCAACACATAGTTCAGGGAAGACTGACCATGGTAAGAGTAAAGGTTTGTGGGGTAAAACTGGCAATATATAGTTGCTACTGCCCCACAGAGGAGTATGCGACCTCCACCAAGGAATCCTTCTATCGAACACTCAACAAGGCCATGATGAAGACAAAAACAGATCACCCATCTTATAAGACCTGCTGGTGACTTCAATGCGGCCATTGGTCATGACTGTGATCCTGATAGCTGGGAAGGAGTGGGCTCTCATCATGATTCACGTCCAACAAGTTTTAATGGCACGAAGCTCATCGAAACAGCTGAAGGAAATGGACTCTACATACTGAATACAATGTTTGCCACTAGATCGGACAAGCACAGATGGACTTTCAAGTCAAATCTTGGATACAAGCGTAGACTGGACTATATAATGACTGATTGGTATGCAAAACGTTTTACCAAAAACTGTAGAGCATACCCGATGCAAAGTCAGCCTTTCGAGTCAGACCACCGGATTGGAGTTATGGATGCTGACCTCCCGACAAGAAGAATGGTGAAACAGATCTTTCACAGAAAGCGGGTTCCAAAAGCACACCCAGATTTACGTTGTCTTAGAGATGACTCCTCCATTCAAGACTCATATAGCACAAAGCTTGACGCTCTATTACCGACTGAACCACAAACACTGCTGACGATCGATGAAGTTGAGGATTTTGTGGCAAATGCCATACAACAGGCCTCCAATGAGACGATCCCCCAAAGGGTGAAGGATGAAATCACAAAACCATGGAAAAATTATGACTATCAAGAGCTGTTAGGTCAATATCATAAGGAGCAAGATCCTGCAAAGAAGAAGACATAAGCCTATGATGTCAGAAAGATGCACACAAAGCTAAAAAATACGTATTTTGAAGCTAAGGCAAACAAACTGAACCTCGCAAGTGAACAGCGTGATACTGAGGAGGAGTTCAGACTGATGAAGACACATACATCACTGTCTACACGCCAACAGGCCACTGATTCAGCCAAAGAAGCTAAAAGAACACTTCTCAAAAGTAAAACACTTTGCCATATGTCCTTATGATCCACAGCCAGAACTAGAACACCCTGAAAACTATCCGCATCTAGTACCACCTTACGATCTTCCTACCATTGACATCTCTCCTACCAGCCGTTCGGAAGTTGAAACGAGCATGAAGGGTCTGAAAAACGGGAGATGCCAAGGCACTGATAAAGTATACTCTGAACAGCTGAAATACTCCGGAGCGAAATCGGAAGGGTTGATTAAGTACACAATGCTACTGGTAAGAGCATGATTATGGTCCCTGCCTGGCAAGTCCCCCACCAAATGGCTCACGGCATCTATAACCTGCCTACACAAAAGAGGGCTGAAGTCTCTTGCTGAAAACTATAGAGGTTTAAGCATAATTGCTACCATATCTAAAGTGGTGTCAGGCATCATCATAAACAGGTTCAGAGAAACATACGAGCAACTTCTTCTATCCACCCAGTTTGGATTCCGGGCAAACAGATCGACGAACGACACAATATTCATCCTACCTTAGATTCTTGGTATATCGAAGATATCAAGAACCCCAATCTACATAGCCTTTATTGATCTTAAAGCCGCCTATGACTTGATCCCACGAGAGGCCTTATTTCGCTGCCTTGACATCAGACTTAAATGTCCACATCTGATCGCGATTCTACGTGCAATGTACACCGGCACAAAGGCATACATCAAATGAAGTCAGAGCTACTTTGACACACTGGTCGGGTGTTGTCAAGGCGCCTTGGAGTCCCCTCCACTATTCAACATCTACATGGATTATGTGATAAGAGTTGCCCGGGGTGAAATATTAAAGAAGCTTCCAGAGTCCGGTTTTAGAGTTAAATACTGTATGCCAAACAAAGTATCCCCGAGAGAACTGCGCAGTAAAGCACCAGCATACGCCCAAAACCAAATCACCGAACTTTTATACACTGATGATCAGGTTGTATTCGCTAACACAGTTGAGGAATTACATCATATACTTACGATCTATGATAACACATTTAAAAGGTTCGGCATGCAGATTTCATATGATAAGACTGAAACTATGGTATTTAATGATGACGAGCAAGTAATGGGCCTAGAGAGTTTGGTAACTTGGAGGGAGCAAGATCAAAAATGTAAGGAGTTTCAAATACCTTGGGTATACAATCACAAACTCTGAAAATGTTTCATATTCCCTATGTACAAGAATTGGTGCAGCATTCGAGAAATGGAATGAACTTAAAACGGTCCTGCTGGATAAACGCATTCAACTTGCAACCAGAATGAAATTCCTAACAACATGCATCCGGTCACGCCTCCTTTATAGTGTGCAAGTCTGGGAATTATCGGAGTTTGAACTAAAAAAAGTTGAGATCATATGGCACGGTTTCTTAAAAAAGATGATACGAGGTGGATTCGAACGGAAGAATGCCCCAAGTCGAAGCAAACGAAGTAAGAAAACTGATCCGAAAGTGGATGATGACCTGGACTGGAGCTTTAAGATAACCAATGAACAACTTCAGGGCATAACCAACACATTCTCAATACGTGACTTCTGCTACAATCAGAACCTAAAGTATATCGGCCATGTATATAGGCTAGACAATAGCGAGCTCCAGAAACAGGTCTTATTTGACCAAAGATTGACGAAGAAAATGTGGACTAGAGCTGAGAAGCTGCTGGACATTGATGTCCAGCAAGCCAGAAGGATGATGATGAATAAAGCAAAGTTCCTGCAACTGCTGGACAATCGGTTCCGGCAGGAGCGCCCCAAGGCCACTACTGCGCCTAGTGGGAAAACATTATGATGATGATGAGCGGGACTCTGCGTGGTGCGTGGAGAGAGAAGGGCACAGCCTCTGGCTTTAATTTAATCGAGTATGGCCTCCGAACAAGACCCAAGCCGCTATACAGCTTCGGATACTGTTGTTTCACAGATTCCATGGTGATGCTGTCAACCCTGCGCACAAGCTGAAGCTGTTCTATGGCAGGCCTCCCCAACAGTGCAGTGTGCAGGTCCTTTACGACATAAATGTCCTCTGTGGCTGTCCTTTTGCCTCTGCGCAGTGTTTCTCTGACCACACCTGGGACGGAGAGTACATTGCCACTTGGCCCAAACAATGAGCGTGTCGACACTGCCAGGCGCTTCACATCTTGCCCCCCCGTAATGTCATGGTACACCTCGGGTGGCAGGGCGGTGACATCAGCACCAGCGTCTATTTTAAAGCACACTTTTTTTTGTCTTACTTGAAGCTGCACTGTCCACGGGCCTTTTCCAGCATCCATGGCTCCCAGGAAATAACTCTCTTCTTCCTCTGTAGTGACAGCATTCAGAGCATTTGCACTGCTTCTGCACACTTTGCCATAATGTCCCTTTTTGCCACAGTTGTGCCACACAGCATCTGTAGCAGGGCATTCTAATTTCCCATGTGAAGGCATTTTTCCACACCTATAGCAGGCCTTTGAACCTTGCTGTGGCCATGTATTAGGTTTGTATTTGCTTGGTGTTTGTGCTTGTGGCTGAGGCTTTGAGGTAAATTTGGGTTTTCTGTAGCTTTTAGCATGCAGCGTCAACATTGGAGCACTTGCCAGCACCGCCAGTTTCTCCTCTTAAGTCAGACTGCTGTCGTCTAACTTCTTCAGACTGCCTTGTCTTTGTTATAGCAGTTTCAAGGGTTAAGTCTCTGTCTAGCTGTAGCTTTTCTGACAATGAGACATTACTCAGCCCGACCACTAACCTGTCACGTATCAGCTCTTTCTGTAACTGTCCGTAGTTGAAATGTTCAGCTAATCCGTATAGAGCAGTGATGAAGGAATCTACCGTTTCTCCCGGCAGTTGCACACGCTGATTGAACTTGGCTCTTTTGTAGATAACGTTCTTTTTAGGCACAAAAAATGCATCCAAGCCGCCTTAACATCCGTGTATTTCTTCCTCTCTTCTGCAGTCAGCGTTAGCCCCTTTAGCACGTCTTCGGTTTCATCGCCCATGCAATACACTAGCGTGTTTACCTGGTTTTCTTCCGACGTTGCGTTCAAATTGCTTGCAAGCCGAAAGCGGTCGAATCTCCTAATCCAACGCTCCCATTCTTGAGGCTTGGTAAAATCAAATGGCTCTGGAGGTTGTATCGTGAACGTAGCAGTCGATGTTGGTGGCGCCATATCTGCCGGCGCATCTCCCATTCCTTTGCCAAAACGATAAACTTTCCTCTTCTTTTTCTTTTTTTCCGCTTACAAGTCGCCCAGTTCTGACACCATGTCAAGTTACTCTTAATAAGAGGTTCGCACAACGACGTATTCGGAATGTATTTATTCAGCAACTCGGTACAGCAGCAGTCCGCTAGCGTGCATGAACAGAACTCCTGCTCCCGTACCGACGTACGTGACGTCACACTCCCCATTACTTCAAAATAAAGGCACTGCTTACTCAATTATACTATAATACCACACCGTGGACCTCTGGGAGTGAGGTCAAGTGTGGTCTAAAACACAAAACTGAGGTTCATCCTTTCAAAGTAATGTAGTCGGATTAAAACTAACAAATGTAACAGGATTTAATTGAAAGCTAGAGAGTCGTCCTTTCTCTTTATATTCATTTATTTTTGTTTAAATTAATATTGGTATAATAATAAAAATAAAAAAAATAAAAAATCATTTCTCATCTCATCTCATCGTCATCCGCTTATCCGGGGTTGGGTCGCGGGGGCAGCAGCTCAAGCAGGGGGCCTTTCGGTCATCACCCATCCCTCATGACCATAGTTGAGGATAGGAACGAAGATTGACCGATAGATCGAGAGCTTTGCCTTGCGGCTCAGCTCTCTTTTCGTCACAACGGTGCGGTAAAGCGAATGCAATACCGCTCCCGCTGCTCCGATTCTCTGGCCAATCTCACGCTCCATAATTTAATTAAATTTTTTTACATACATCTGTATGTCATTGCGGACCGCCAGAAATGTTTCTGCGGGCCGCCATTGGCCCGTGGGCCGCACTTTGAGAACCAATGGTTTAAAGGGTTAATACGGCCTTAAAAAAAGGACCCGCCATTGATACTAGATACTTAATTGCAGACTTAAGTGCAAGGATCTGCAAGGAGTAATTGAATGTTTATTATACTAATATTTATTACATTATATATAGGCCTACATTTATATATTGTATATAATATATACAAGGGTTAGAATAACGCAAATGATTATAATGACCACTCAATAATATATTTTCAAAACAGAACCCTGAATTCCGATTCAACATCAATAAACACTAGAAAGACTCAACGGACACAAAACAGTCAACAAGGAACCAAGTAGTGTTTGACAAGGCGTTTTATTCACTGGTCAACTCCAGAGCGGAAATAGCAAGCCAACTCTGCTAATAGCGAGCTAACTCGGGCAAGGGCTAGCTAACTCGGCTAATAGCGAGCTTATTCAAATAATAAAAAACTAAGTTGGTTTAAATAGTGCGTTAACTCAGCTAATAGCGAGTTAACTCCTCTAATAGCGAGCTAACTCAGCTTATAGTGTGCTAACAGCACGCCAGCTCGGCCTGAAAGCAAGCCAACTCCGCTAAAATCGAACTAACTCAGCCTAAAAGCAAAGCCAACTCCGCTAAAGTTGCGAGCTAACTCTGCTAAAAGCGAGCCAACTCGGCTAATCCCTTTAGAAGTCGGTGACCCTGCGGAGGGAGCCAGCAGTGTTGCAGACGGCACCCCATTCGCTGGCCTTGCGGTATTCCCCCGGCCGCAGGAAGTACTGGCGGCCGCGGTAGCTGGAGTGCTCGTAGAGCGTCCAGTAGCCCTCCACCACGTGGCACGACGCCACCTCGCGGCGCGGGAACCGCTCCTGCACCGAGTCCACATCCTCGCTGAGCTCCAGGGCCTGGCCCTGAAAGTCGGGCCTGTCGTAGATCTTCATTAGGTAGGGCCCCCCGCTGGTCTGCAGGTGGGGTGGAGGGTGGAGGGGTTAGCGGACATAGGGGGCGGAGAAACACACTTCGAGACCCACACTTGGACGTCACACACAAAATGTCGTTCTCAGGTGTGGTGGAGGGTTTGTTGTGTGTGGGAGGGGCTATTTTCGAAGCGTGGAGACAGCACCACCTAACACGACCACCTAAATGAAACAGCACCACCTAAAAAGTCCAATCACCCGCCTCGACTACTGCAACTCACTCCTGGCTGGACTTCCTGCCTCTGCGATTAAACCCTTGCAGCGCATCCAGAATGCGGCAGCACGCCTTGTGTTCAACCTACCGAAGTTCTCCCATGTGATCCCCCTCTTCCGGGACCTCCACTAGCTCCCTGTAGTAGCTTGCATCATATTTAAGAAGATGGTACTGACATACAAGGCCCCTGCCTACCTCCAAGCATTGCTAAAGCTACACACCCCAGCTCGATCCCTCCCCTCAACTACCTCAGCTGGACGTCTGGTACCGCCATCGCTAAGAGCTAGCAAAGGTCGATCAGCAAAGTCACAACTTTTCTCGGTTTTGGTGGAAGTGGTGGAACGAGCGCCCTGCTGTTCCCAGGACCGCAGAGTCCTCACTATCTTCCGAAAAAGACTCAAGACTCACCTGTTCAGAGTCCACCTCGACTCTGCATAGCCACCCTCCCCCTTCTGGCCACCATTGTAAACTGTATTGTATTGTATTGTATTGTGTTGTTTTGTATTATAGTACTTAACTGTGGAGCAACTGCAGGAGCTGCTATCATTGCTGTAAGGGAATTGGTTAGCCTAGAGATTGTTGTACTTGCACTTGGTTCTATGAACATCCTTTCTGTACCGACAGTGGTATATTGTTGCACTTCTTATGAAAAATGTACTTATTGCAAGTCGCTTTGGATAAAAGTGTCCGCTAAATGCCCTAAATGTGAATGTAAATGAAACAGCACCACCTAACAGCACCACCTAAATGAACCAGCACCACCTAAAAGATACAGCACCACCTAACAGCACTACCTAAAAGATACAGCACCACCTAACAGCCCCTCCTAACAGAATCACCTAACAGCACCACCTAACAGCACCACGTAAATGAAACAGCACCACCTAACAGCAGTGGCGGCTGGTGATCAAAAGTGTTGGCGGGGCACAGTAATAGACAGGGGGTCTGAGGTTTCCCCCCCCCCTTTTTTTTTAATTTAATAGATTTTATTTCCTGTATTCTGGTGCATTTTGGGGATGGCCACTACCTATTTACCTTAATAGCCTACATCCTGACCTGCAGGGCCTGGACAAGCTTACACTGCATATACGGACCTACTTCTACTACTCTGTCTACTTCAAATGAGGTTAGAAATATGGAACAGTTGCTTCATTTTGTTTACATGCCACAGGCCGAAAGACTAAATTAATATGTTACTTACTGGCTCCTTTTAAGTATAACATTGCTTGGGGAGTCCAATTCCTCCACTGAAAAGTGTGGAAAGTGCTTACAACTCTGGTAGTTAGTGATCTATCTCTTCTCTACGTGTAGTTGTGGGGCGCGAATGTTGCTGAGGGAGGTGGCCTCTTTGATTGATTCGCACACTGGTGCGACCCGAGGGTGATTTTTCTTTGCGCCAATCAAAAGCTGTCTCTGCTTGATAGACAGCAAAAAGTTAGCGAGCTTACATTGACTTCAACGTGGCCGGCGCCCCTGACTTGAAGGAGGGCTTTATTTCGAAAGACCAATAACTAGCCTAGCCCAAATCATTGACGTTCAGAACATTTAAATTGTTGCTGGCAGTGACAAGTATATCACACAATTAAACGAGGATAATCGCTATGTATTTTTGTTGATTTATTTCATAATGATAATAGTTTATTATATTCAAGTGAATATTATATTTAAGTGAATATTTCACAGAGGGGCGGCGCCCTAGCGCCCCCTATTGACCCACTACCACTGCCTAACAGCACCACCTAAATGAAACAGCACCACCTAACGGCACCACCTAAATGAAACAGCACAACCTAAATGAGCGAGGCATTAGTTAAGCCAATCATTTAGGTGGTGCTATGAGCCCAGTTAGCTCGCTATTAGCCAGGGGAAGTGTGTCTATGTTCCCCGGGTCCTATGTTCCCCGGGTCCTATGTTCCCCGGGTCCTATTTTCCCCGGGTCCTATGTTCCCCTCTTTGTATGAGACAGGGGAACATAGGACCCTTTTTTTTTAAAAAGGGTCCTATGTTCCCCGGTCTGTTACTTTTTCCACCATTTCTGCCAAATTCCGGCCGAGATAACCACCATTGCATGTCTTTACCTTTTGTGGAAGAGGGAGAGATGTCGGAGAACCCAACACAGTCTATTCATACGCCGGTAAACAAACCCCGAGAAGCCCAATCCCTACAAGAGCTCCCTGCGCAACGGCCATCCGGAGGCGCACAGAGCTTTTGGCCGTGATATTATTATACAATTATATTATATTATATACTATTATATATAGAGCTCCGGGAGTCGCAAACGGCAACAATCACTTTCTCCTCCATGCTGCAGTTCACCCCGGACTGCACTGCACTGAGTTAGACGGTTGAACGCTGATTGGCTGTTACGTTACACATGTCACTCAGCGGCCACGCTGTTGAACGCTGATTAGCTGTCATCCGCGAATGTCGCGTCAGTTTAAATATTTGTAAAGATTGATAGATTGCGGGAAACATAGGACCCTTTTCTGGGAAAAGGGTCCTATGTTCCCCGCAACAATGGGGAGCATAGGACCATAGGAGCATAGGACCCTTTTCTGAAAAAGGGTCCTATGCTCCTATGGTCCTATGCCCGGTATGTATTGCTACAGGGGATTATAGGACCCTTTTTGGGAAAAACGGGGAACATAGGACCCGGGGAACATAGGGATGACCCCTAGCCGGGAACCTCGCTATTAGCCAGGTTAGCTCGCTATTAGCAGAGTTAGCTCTTTAACCCAGTTAGCTCACTTTTAGCCCAGTTAGCTCTCTGTTAGCCCAGTTGGCTCGCTTTAACCCAATTATCTCACTATTAGCCCAGTAAGCTCTGTTAGCCCAGTTGGCTCGCTTTAGCCCAGTTATCTCACTGTTAGCCTAGTTAGCTCCCTATCAGCCCAGTTAGCTCGCCATTAGCCCAGTTAGCTCTCTATCAGCCCAGTTAGCTCACCATTAGCCCAGTTAGCTCACCATTAGCCCCTTTAGCTCGCTGCTAGCCCGGACCCCCTGGCCCTCGCTCCTCCGCCCACCACACTCACATAGGAGAAGGTCCTGCAGGAGCGCACGGTGTCGTTGTAGCCCATCCAGTGCTGGTAGTCGGGGTAGTCGCCGCGGGTCAGCACATACTGGTAGCCCTGGTAGCTGGGCCTCTCGTACAGCACCCAGCAACCGCTCTCCACCCGCACAGAGCTGCAGCGGCTGAAATGGGGGTGGACGTCCGCGCAGTCCGCCTCGCACTCATAGGAGTGGCCCTGGAAGTTCGGCTCCTCGAAGAATGTGATCTGGGGGGGAGAGGTGTTCGGATCTTTTTTTTCCCCATGCAGATACCGATTTCTGAACTTGAGTATCGGTACCGATACCGAGTATATCCTGCACTAAGTTTAGAAAGATAGGTTTTTAACTTAAACTTTTTGATCACTTTTAAATGAGAAAAACAGCAGAATCCATTGTTATATAATGCGTTAAAAGACTCTCTCAAGTCGCATCTTACTCATCCTGCACCCAGAGCTAAACAGTAAAAAAGAAAAGGGTATATGATGCACTAAGTTTAGAAAGATAGGTTTTTAGCGCTTTCGAAATGAGATAAACAGCTAAATTCAAACAAACACACAGTCTCCCTCATCGTACTCATCCTGCAATCAGAGCGGAAGAGTTAAGAAAAAAATTGGTTTACTTAAAAAATAGTTTGCAACTTTTTTTTAATTGCTTTTAAAATAAGAAAAACAGCAAAATCCAGTGTAAACAAACGCAGTAAAGTCTCTCACCTTACTCATCCTGCACTCCGATGTTAAACAGTGGTATCCTCTACAGCAGAAAGAGCACGGTCGTTTTATAAACCTTGATCAAACCCCCTGGATTACAGCACTTTTGTCGTTGTGATGAACGCAGCTTTGTTGTTAGCTTTGGTGTTAGCGCTGTGCCAACTATTCCGATCCTGTCCATGGCGAATAAATAAAAACCCTGATTCATCATTCACGCAGAGTGGCCTGATCTGGCACCAATTAATGCTGCCTCCGACAATATCAGAGCGAACACACAAGAGACAACAAAACCAAACCTGTTGGAATGGCTCTCTGAGCAGACGTGATATAGATTATAGATCATTGCAACTCTATGCAAATTGTATTGCAAGAGGAAGGATTCATGGATTTGTGGAATGGATTAAGGCGTGAATAGTGGTGCAGAGGTGATATTCATGTGTGTTGCAGATGGAACACTATTTCAAAGCAATTCAACTCAATATTAGCACAGATCTTAATCAAAGACCCAAGAGCCAAGGATTGACACAGCGTGTGTTACACACACACACACACACACACACACACACACACACACACACACACACACACACACACACACACACACACACACACACACACACACACACACACACACACACACACACACACACATACACACACACATACACACAGACAGACAGACAGACAGACAGACAGAAACACACACACGCACACACACACACACACACACACACACACACACACAGACAGACAGACAGACAGACAGACAGACAGACAGACAGACAGACAGACAGACAGACAGACAGACAGACAGACAGACAGACAGACAGAAACACACACACACACAGAGAGACACAGACAGACAGACAGAAACACACACACACACACACACACACACACACAGACAGACAGACAGACAGACAGACAGACAGACAGACAGACAGACAGACAGACAGACAGACAGACAGACAGACAGAAACACACACACACACACACACACAGACAGACAGACAGACATACAACAGACAGACAGACAGACAGACAGACACACACACACACACACACACACACACACACACACACACACACAGACAACACACACACACACACACACACAACAGACAGACAGACAGACAGACAGACAGACAGACAGACAGACAGACAGACAGACAGACAGATAGATTGAAACACACACACGAACACAGTCACACATACACACAGACAGACAGAAACACACACACAGACACACACACGTCACACATCAATTGTAGTAACAAGTAATTGTAGAAAATGCATTTCCTGCAGTAAATGCGTGCAGTGAGTGCTGTAGTACAAAGTGAGGTTGAAAATATTTTTGATAAAGCCACATAGATTAAGACATAAAGAAACTTTAAATGGCTTAAATCAAGTGAAGGGATTTGAACAAAGGTGCAAAAGTCTAAATTGAGTAAACAATGTAAATATGCACACCATTTAAGAAAGAATAAATGATTGGAAACAAATAAAGTGACCGCTGAATGAAAATCGCAAAGCATTGCTAAAAATGCAGAAATGTAAAATTCATTGAACTGAAGAATCTGAAACGTCAAATGTATTGCCCTGCACTGTGTGTGTGTGTGTGTGTGTGTGTGTGTGTGTGTGTGTGTGTGTGTGTGTGTGTGTGTGTGTGTGTGTGTGTGTGTGTGTGTGTGTGTGTGTGTGTGTGTGTGTGTGTGTGTGTGTGTGTGGCAACACTGCCTGAACATTCTTCAAAATTAGCCCAATCTGGCAACACTGCAGAACGTCCTCACGCTCCAGCGCCAATATGAGATGAGACCAACTGAAAACGAAGCCGGTATGACACTAAAACTGTGATTCTGAATAAAGTTTAAATGATATCGAAATTCATTTTGGATATTATTGAAGATACAAGTGTGTAGATTTGTTAAAATGGTTTGAACGAAGACAAGCGGTTGAAAATTGATTTAGTTACCTCTTAAACAGTTGAAGTAGGGCCGTCCTCCCATTGACTCCCATGTTAAAAAAAGATAATATTTTAAAAGTAGAATATCTTAAAAATTATTAAATATTTATGCGCGTGATTCCAAGCTATTCTGAATATTTTAAAATTTGAATGGAGTCTCTGTCAGCTATGCAAGTGGATCACCCCCTGATAACTTGGATCACCAACTACCTCACAGACAGACCACAGTTTGCTTGATTAAAGGACACCACATCGGACATCTAAATCAGCAGCACTGGGGCGCCTCAGGGGACTGTGCTGGCCCCTCTTCTCTTCACCCTATACACCTCAGACTTCAGCCATAACTCTGAATCGTGCCGCATTCAGAAGTATGCTGACGACACAGCCATCATGGGGTGTATAGGGGGGGCCAAGAGGAGGAGTACCGGACTCTAGTGAGAGACTTTGCCACCTGGAGCCATGCAAACAGCCTGCAGCTCAACACATCAAAAACCAAAGAGCTGGTGATAGACTTTGGGAAGTCAAGGCCACGCCCCCAAGCAGTGGACATCGATGGGGTAGAGATGGAAACCTTGGGCAGCTACAAGTACCTGGGAGTGTGGCTTAACAAAAAAACTGGACTGGGCAATCAATACCGACCACCTCTACACCTCTAAGGCCAAAGCAGACTGTATTTTTTAAGGAGGCTGCGATCTTTTAATATCTGTCGTAAACTTCTGTCAATGTTCTATAAGTTGGTGGTCGCCAGCATCCTTTTTACGCTGTGGTGTGTTGGGGAGGCAGCACGACCAAGAGGGACTCCTCCAGGCCTGACAAGCTCATCAGGCAGTCCGGCTCTGTGGTCGGCTTCAGGCTGATTGTCTGGTGACAGTGGCAGAGAAGAGAACCACAAAGAAGCTTCTGGACATCCTGGATGACACGAGCCACCCTCTGCACACTGTCATCGGCAACCAAAGAAGCTCCTTCAGCGACAGGCTGCTCCTCCAGATGCCGCCCTAACAGACTAATAAACTCCTTTGTCCATCGTGCCATCACACTCCACAACTCCACACTTGGAGGGAGGAGGAGGGGGGGCAGCAGGAGTAGATAAAGGGAAATAGAAATAGGATAGACTGATCAAGCTTGCATAATCCATTTATTTCTTTATTGCTACACACTCCATTTATTAAACAAGAACACAAATAAGATATAATAATTGCTGCTAACATCTGCTGCTGCTGCTTCTTTTTTAAATGTATTTATTTAAACCATGTCTTGATGCATTTTAGCTTGTGTTTTTCTTGCTTGTTTATGTGTCTTGTCTGAACTACCGCTACTGGAATTTTGAATTTCCCTGAAGGAGCATTTCCAAGGGATCAACAAAGTGTCTATCTTATCTTATCTTATCTGAGAAAGAAAGAAAGAAAGAAAGAAAGAAAGAAAGAAAGAAAGAAAGAAAGAAAGAAAGAAAGAAAGAAAGAAAGAAAGAAAGAAAGAAAGAAAGAAAGAAAGAAAGAAAGAAAGAAAGAAAGAAAGAAAGAAAGAAAGAAAGAAAGAATAAAACTCACGAAGAACAATAGTTGAGCGCTGCATGCAGCACTCAATTAATTAAATAGCACGATGTCGATCCAAAATCAATACAAATAAAATTTGGCCTACTTCCGGTACAACAGGCCGTTGCTGAGTAAAAGGCATGGACATAAAAATGGGCTGTTTCTAGGGACGCGGTTCATACCGCAGAATCGAAAGGATTCCGGGTTTTATATATTTTTATCTATATATATTTTTGTAATATAAAGATTTTCAAATATTTATTTCCATTACTAAGTTTTAAAGTTATTTGGCTGGGGGGGGGGGGGGGGGGGGGGGGGGGCGAGCGGCCTCAGCGCCTCAGTCTCGCGTGATTATTTACATCTCGCAACTTCACAGCGTGCAATTCTTCCCAGCTGCGCTCCAGTCTCGCGATATTACCTCGGGACTGGAGACATGGTCATGGCGGAGCTAACCGCAGTCCTGAGGAGGAACCGACCGGGGACCAAAGCTACGGTAAGGGGACCCGTATCCCCGCTTGAGGGACACTCTAGCCCAGGTTCAATCCGTTGTTTAAACCCTGTGGCGGCCGGGGGTAAACGGGGTTCTAAGGCGTGGATCCCGTTGACTTAGCTCTGATGCTAACTGTGCTAGCCTGAAGTTACACACGACCTCTCCTTGAGCACCGTTTTTCGAAATGAAAACCTATTATTTATCGCGCAAAACTACCCCAAAACGTACTATTGAATCAATAAAACCGTACATGGTCAGTTCTCCTCAGATATACACGTTAGCTCCAGCTAGCTCTTTAGCCGTGCAGCTGTCATCAGGTGACAGCTGATTCCCCAGACTAGCACAACTCTAGCCTTTGAGGCAAACCGGCTAACTATGGGATCACTAGCTGACTATGGGATCACTAGCTGACTATGGGATCACTAACTAACTACTAGCTAACCATGGGATCACTAGCTGACTATGGGATCACTAGCTAACTATGGGATCACTAACTAACTACTAGCTAACCATGGGATCACTAGCTATCCATGGGATCACTAGCTGACTATGGGATCACTAACTGACTATGGGATCACTAGCTGACTATGGGATCACTAGCTGACTATGGGATCACTAGCTGACTATGGGATCACTAACTAACTATGGGATCACTAGCTGACTATGGGATCACGAGCTGACTATGGGATCACTAGCTGACTATGGGATCACTAGCTGACTATGGGATCACTAGCTGACTATGGGATCACTAGCTGACTATGGGATCACTAGCTGACTATGGGATCACTAGCTAACTATGGGATCACTAACTAACTACTAGCTAACTATGGGATCACTAGCTGACTATGGGATCACTAACTAACTACTAGCTAACTATGGGATCACTAGCTAACTATGGGATCACTAACTAACTACTAGCTAACTATGGGATCACTAGCTGACTATGGGATCACTAACTAACTACTAGCTAACTATGGGATCACTAGTTGTTTAGTTAACTATGTGACCCCCTGGTTGTGGGTTGGGAGGATGCGTTCGCTCACTGCTCTGTTGTCCCCGGTTTCAGGACTTCTACAACTGGCCAGAGGAGTCCTTTGAAGACATGGACAGCACCCTGGCTGTACAACAGGTAAACACCACCCTGAACTCCACCCTAAACACCACCATAAACACCACCCTTAATACCACCCTAAACACCACCCTGAACTCCAGCCTAAACCCCACCCTAACACCACCATTAATACCACCCTAAATACCACCCTTAATACCACCCTGAACTCCAGCCTAAACACCACCCTAACACCACCCTTAATACCACCCTAAAAACCACCCTGAACTCCACACCCATGCATCCAATAGTGCATGACATGCAACATACATTAATGTTTACATTTAGACTATCTATCAGACGATTTTATCCAGAGCGTCTTACAGTAAGTCTATTTATCAGAAGAAAGAGAAACAACAATATATCTCTGTGGGTACAGTGAGGATGTTCATAGAACCAGGTGCCAACACTAACCATCACCAGGTTAACCCATTCCCCGTATACTACACAGACAGCTAGGATAAGATGCTACATGCTAAGAACTGTTTATAAGTGACCGGACGTACAAACATACAAGAAGTGCGTACATTAAAGGTTGGGTATGGAATTCTCTTTTTTGGCCATTTTTGTAATATGACTCGAACTCCTTATCATAACCCACTAACAGCCAATGAGTTTGAAGTACTGACATGAAAATTAAACAAGTCAATCATCTGTGGAACGGGCAGGGCTCGAAAAACTCCAGCCAATGATTTCCAGACCCACCGAGTGGCATTGGACAGTAAGTACGTCAGTCAAACGGTCGTACTGCACATACTGCACGTACTCCAAGCTCGTGACCCAGAGAAAGCTTCTGTTTGTTGTTATCCTGCGGTAGCTACTGGAGCTAGCTAACTAGCTAATCCACATTTGGACCTAGCACTAGAAGACAACCCTAAACTCCAACCTAGCTAGCCTGGCTCGCTCTCGCGTATCTGTGTTCGCTTGTGCATGATTGCGCGTCCATGTTCTTGGAATGGGTGGAGTCGGAGTCAGCGTTGAAGGAGAGGGGGTAGGACCATTTGAGTTGTGTATTTTCAAACTCTGCTGGCGTTTGGCAAATCCCATACCCAACCTTTAAGTGCCAGGAATTACAAACACACAATAAATGGGTACATTAAGTGCCAGGACGTACAACATACAATAAGTGTGTACATTATGGCTTTGACTTTTGCCCAAAAATCATATTCTTTTGCCCAAAAATCAAGTTTGTTTATTAATATTAATACATTTACATTTAGGGCATTTAGCAGACGCTTTTATCCAAAGCGACTTAATATTCAAATATATTCGAATATTTATTAATAATATTTTGACCATTAAATGCCTTCAGTAAAACCGGGATTGGGCTTCGCGAGATTTGTTTACCGCTTTGCTATGGTTACCGGCAGTGGCGGTGGGTCAATAGAGGGCGCTAGGGCGCCGCCCCTCAGTGAAATATTCACTTGAATATATCTGCCAACTAGTAATCAACTATTCAATACAAAATAAAATCAACAAAAATACATAGCGTTTATCCTCGTTTAATTGTGTGATATACTTGTCACTGCCAGCAACCATTTAAATGCGCCTGAACGTCAATGATTTGGGCTAGGCTATTTATTGGTCCTTCGGTATAAAGCCCTCCTCCAAGTCAGGGGCGGCGGCCACGTTGAGGTCAATGTAAGCTCGCTAACGTTTGGCCGTCTATCAAGCAGAGACTGCTTTTCATTGGCGCAAGAAAATTCGACCTCGGGTCCCACCAGGGTGCGCCCCAGGCCAATGGTATCGCTTTTCTATTTGTTGTCACCACATGATTGGACAATTCAGCGAATCAATCAAACAGGCTACCTCCCTCAGCAGCATTCGCGCGGCACAACTACGCGTAGAGAAGAGATAGACGCTAACCAGCAGAGAGTTGAAAACACTTTCCACCGTTTTCAGTGGAGGAATTGGACTCCACAAGCAATGTTATACTTAAAAGGAGCAAGTAAGTAACATATTCATTTAGTCTTTTGGCCTGTAGCATATAAACAAAATGAAGCAACTGTCCCATTTTTCTAACTGCATTTGAAGTAGACATTGGGACTCAAAAAATGGACGATATAGAACAGTGATCATGATTTGTCTCAATATCCGAATAACAGCTGTTTATTAGGTTTCTAATAAGTCGCTGTCTAATCAATACTTCATTCACTGCCTCTTCCGTGGTCATTACAGTATTATGAATAGACTGCGGCGGGTTCTCCGACGTCTCCTTCTTGGCCTGCCCGTAACAGGTTTGAATATTAAGGGCTGCCTAATATTCGTTCGAATTTTGATTTATTTTTTGATATGGTATCGAATAATGAAGTTCGGAGTCAAAGCCCTAGTGTACATTAAGTGCCAGGATGTAAAAAGATACAATAAGTGCGTACATTAAGTGCCAGGACGTACAAACACACAATATTAGCTTAAGCTTTAGCCTAACATGCAACATAAAGGGCTGCATTCCAGCACCTCTCCCACTAGGCCGTTTCAGTCTCCGTTTGCCTCCCAGTACATACAGCAGAACATCCGGTCGGACTGTGCCAACATCGACAGGATCCTGGAGCCGCCGGATGGCCAGGATGAGGGCGTCTGGAAGTACGAGCACCTTAGGTACGGACGGAGAGCACTAATACATTCACTGTGGCCAAATATAAAGATGTGTGTCAAGGCATTAATGTCATAGTTAACTCACGATTAGTCGCACATTATTTTCTATTCCAAATATCCCTTGATTTCGTGCTGCTAGCCTTTAAGTGAGATCAGGTTGTGTTGAGAAGGACAGTAAGAAGACAGACCCGCAGTGAATTCAACCCGGTCCACTTGACCTCGGGTAGGTACATGAAAGTGGTAGGCCTACCGTTAAACTTCAATAGCCCCGGCTTTTATTTGGTTCAATCACTGAACTTTAGAACAAAACTCTGGCTCAGCAAAGATGGGAAATACTATAACATTTATTATTTAAACCAGTATGAATATTCCTACCGTACGTAGTCCTATACACATTACCAGGCTGTCAAATAACACGCACACACACACACACACGCACGCACGCACGCACGCACGCGCGTGGTGGTCCGAAGAGTCGGTAAAAAGCGGGCTGTGCCTCCGAGAAATTCCGCAAGCAGGTGGAGCTCTCGGTTTCGATACAGAATTCCGGGGGACCGTAAGTTTGGGGGCTGTTGGGCGGATTACTGCGGGATAACAATATCGCGTTTATGAAAGTTCCTTGCAGCGCCGTCCGTCAGCCTGAGCTGTGCACCCGCAACCTCTCACTCACTCAACACAACACTCACAAACTGTCAACGTCTCAACCAAGTCGATATTGTCTAGAGGGGAGTAACTGAGCGGCCCCTCCCGAAGTGGTACAGCCCAGGTGGGCCTTGAACTGCGATTGGTCAGAAAGACGTGACAGCATTGAACTCGAACAGAGTGACACACAAACACACACACACTTTTAAAGAGTTTTTCATGCGCTCCGCATCCTTGCTTGCCCCAACAATTCTGTGCGGCGTGCTTGTTGTTTTGTTTCCGGTGTAGCTAGATCCAGTATGGTGTTGTAGTTTTTCTAAAGTGACTAGTTGTTGCTAGACAACAGGTGAAAAAACAACATTGTTTGCCAAGCCAAAAGAGCATTAATCGCGCGATAAAAAAATTAACGTTGTTAAAATTGGTTTCGGTAGCGCGTTAAACTGACAGCAGCACTAATAAAAATTATAATTGTATTATTTATTTTCAGTCCACAGTGGGCTGCTGAAGTAATTAAACGGAAGGTAATCCCCACTTGATCTGAGAAAGCTTATTTTTATTCTGTATGTTAATTCATGGATCTATTTATTGATTGTATAAAAGGGCAAAAGGTTGCATTGTTATGAGTGAATGGCCATTTGATTAACTCAAATATATTTTATGCTTTACCGAATAAAACTCCATTCACCAAACTGATCTATAACCAGTTAACTGATCAATTGAGTTGTCAAGAGAAGTGCCTCAAATATCTGTGGACTCCTTTGTGAAAACCTGAGGCTTGATAACAAAACGACAACATACTGTAACAACAAAACGTTTGTGTTTTCAGGCAGTTCTGCTTGGAGCTTAATGGACTGGCGGTCAAACTACAGGTATACTTCAGTTTGATGTTTGTATGTTGTACATAAGGGCGACCCGACCATCTAAGAGCACCACAGACTGCGGATTATTTAAAAAAAGGCTTGAAAACCTATCTGCCATTTTAAACCTTGCACTGGTTTATGTAGCCTCTCAGTGCCTAGGTTTTTGTTTTGGTATATGCAGCCTCTCTCTGCATATGTCTTGGTTTTAGTTGCTTTCATGATGTTTCGGCCCTTTCGTCTTGTGCAATCAAGCACTTTGAGATCATTTGTTTGCTGTAATGTTTGTTTTAATGAATAACATTTATTATGACTAGCGTTTTCGCACGTGCTCAACCTCTAGTTGTAATTAAACCCATAGCAATAATGTGGAAAGCCCCGTCGATAATGTAACACATTTCTAAGCAAATAATATAATAACATTTTGCCTATAATTTTACAACGTATAACATTCGTTCGCCACAAATGACTCTTAGAAGCAGTGCCATATTTAAATATTTTTTAACCATTCAGCGAACAAAAGGCAACAGGCTGATTATCATTTAGGGGGCCACTCAATGACATGCAGAAGCGCCAGACATGCCCACTGCAGTGGTGTGAGACATTCTACTCATTCACATACAAGGTAATTCACATTTCCTACAGAAAAAATACTACCTCCCGCCCAAGTCCATTTCACATCTGTACCGTGCTCAAGAACCATTGACCCCCCCCTGCTGTGCGCTGGCCTGTGCTCACACTAGGCAATCTCAAAAAAGTACGGTTGCCTCCTGTATATACGTCATAATACGTCATCACCAAGTGTCCGCTGCTTAGTAGAACAACACTGAGAACCCAATTGACACTTTACTGACTTTGTTGTTTATTTGGAGCCGTTCTACTCAGACACAGCCCTCTCTCACTGAGCGTTTTTACACTGCCAAATAGGCCTTTTAATGCAAACGTTTTTCACGGCACGGTCCGCTCGTTTACACTGCCCGTGGTAAATTGCCTGCTTGAGCTAGAACCCCAATTTACCCTCCTGGGCCCTGCACATATTGGTGGTTTATTGGGTTTTATTCTGTTGTAAATGCGACGGCTCCGCGGTTCCAGGGGGGTGTGGGCTTGGGTAGTGGTGTTGCTGCGCTGTCTCCACAGAGACAACGCAGCGATATGATCATGAGAAGTTCAGAAATCCGCGAACTGCTGATCATGTGAGAGAAGGTGATGCAATCGTATTAAACGAAGATGTTGAAAGATGGTGCGATTACATTTATATTTACATTTAGGGCATTTAGCAGACGCTTTTATCCAAAGCGACTTACAATAAGTACATTTGTCATAAGAAGTGCAACAATATATCGCTATCGGTACAGTAAGGATGTTCATAGAACCAAGTGCAAGTACAACAATCACTAGGCTAGCCAATTCCCCGTGTTACAGCAATGATAGCAGCTACTGCAATTGCTACACAGTTAAGTACTATAATACAATACAACACAATACAATACAGTGTATAATGGTGGCCAGAGGGGGGAGGGTGGCTATGCAGAGTCGAGGTGGACTCTGAACAAGTGAGTCTTCAGTCTTTTTCGCAAGATAGTGAGCGACTCTGCGGTCCTGAGAACGGCAGGGAGCTCGTTCCACCACTGAGGTCCCAAAACCGAGAAGAGTTGTGACTTTGCTGAACGACCTTTGTTAGCTCTTAGCGATGGCGCATTCTGGATGCGCTGCAAAGGTTTAATCGCAGAGGCAGGAAGTCCAGCCAGGAGTGAGTTGCAGTAGTCGAGGCGGGAGATGACCAGTGATTGGACTAGAAGCTGAGCTGCTTCCCTTGTGAGGAAGGGACGGATTCTGCGGATGTTGTAAAGTGCAAATCTGCAGGATCGGGCCACCGCAGTGATGTTTGCGGTGCAGCATAACTGATTGTCCAATACCACACCAAGGTTTCTGGCAGTTGGAGAAGGAGATACAGTGATGTTCTCAACGGTGACCAGTAAGTCCATGTGTGGGCAAGCTTTCCCTGGGATTTGGAGGAGCTTGGTTTTGTTGAGGTTAAGCCTCAGGTGATGGGCAGTTGTCCAGGTGCTGACATCCGCCAGACATTCCGATATGCGTGTTGCAATCAGGGCTTTATCCGATGAGGAAAGAGAGGAATAGCTGAGTGTCATCAGCATAGCAGTGATAAGAAAAGCCATGTGACGCAATTACAGAGCCCAGAGATCTGGTATAGAGGGAGAACAGAAGAGGCCCCAGTACAGAGCCTTGGGGGTCCCCAGTTTCAAGCGTGCAAGGTTTGGACAAGGAGCCATTCCATGTCACTTGATAGGTGCGATCTACGAGAGAGACGCAGACGCGGATAAAAAACAAGTGGTCAGCAAAATAAAGAATATGTTGGTGTTTTTCCACTTGTAAATAGTTAATTGCGTTTGTAGCCTACACTCAGACTGCGGGGTAGAAGGGTCGCATGGACTATACATCATCCAGCTCAGGTTGCGTTGCTGTGCGTTTGCGCGTTTCGGCTCATTAGCATCTGTACCGTGGCCTGAGCACACCTCTGAAGTGTGCTCAGGCCACAGATTTGAACTGGACTCGAGTACAGTTGGCGTGCTCACACTTGTTAAACAATCTAGACTTTAGGGGCACAGAGGTGTCAAACGGACTTGGGCACTGTACAGATGGCCTAGTGTGAGTGCGCCCTAATACTACATTTGAGTAACAAAGTGTAGTCTTGTGATGGACTCTGTAGACATAATGCAGCATACTGTTTCATTGACATGTTTTCGTTCTGTGTTATAGGAACACTGTCCCTTTTAAGAATCACGTGACTTATGTGCCGGTCGGTGCGATGTTTGAATTTAACGTTTTTTATGTGACAAAATGAACAACCCACCGTTGCTTGTCGAGGTGAGAAATTGTCTCTACCCTTATTTTATTGCAATATCTACAGGCTATAGACAGAACGTGTTACCTGGGAGAGTTTGTCAACGGCAGAGCCGTAATGTTTCAAACATAACATCTTACCTGGGCGGGTGTCGCTGCGTTGTGTGCGCGTGCGTGTGTGATCTAACCTGCGCGTGTGTCGATTGCGGAGCAAAAAAAAAGTCTTAGCTCGGCGACTTTGTTGCTACCTTTGTCTTTACGTACGGTGTGTGCGCGTGCGTGTGTGTGCGCTTCCGTGTATGTGTCGTTGCCTTTGTCTTGACGTGCGGTGTGCGTGTGTGTGTATGCGGGGTGTATTTGCGTGCTTGCGGTGTATGTATACGTTCGCGTGTGCTGTGTGTGTGTGTGGGCTGCAGTCTGCTTGAGTAACTTGAGTAGATGATGCGACAGGCCTGCTATTATGTAGTAAGATGAAAGTCTGTTTCCACAATTCCGACCTGATGATGCTAATCAATGTCCTACCTGATTACACCATGGGTAGAGTTGTTTCGCGACCACATACAGTATCGGAATTTCCTCTGATACTGCATTATAAAACGGCACCGGGTATGGGCGAGCAAGTCTATGCTCCGATCCGTCATTTAATAATTTACGCTGCGTTCGTTAGCGGTTGGGCACGGAGAGTCAGAATGGGAAACATCTCCGACCAAACACAAGAATAAAAGAATACAAAAGTATTATTCTAATTATAGATTATAAATGGAAATGATCTAGTTCTGGAAAGAAAATGGTTGATTCTGTAGCAGTGTATGCTCGGTATCGGCAGAGTACTGAAGTTCAGCCATCGGTATGGGGGAGGGGACGATGGTGTTGAAAGGTCTCCAGATGGATCAGACCTAACCCAACACTAACACGGAGGAACTCTTTCTGACGTGCTGTTCTCTCTCTGGCCACCAGGGGGAGTGCCACCCAGACACGTGCACCCAGATGACCGCCACGGAGCAGTGGATCTTCCTCTGTGCGGCACACAAGACCCCCAAAGAGGTACCCCTTAGCGCCCGGAAAAGGCCTCACAAACCACCTTTAGATTAATGAGAGTGTGTGTGTGTGCGCGTGTGCGTGTGCGCGTGCGCGCGTGCGCGCAGGGCTCCAGACTTATTTCACTAGCAGCACTGTGGCCCCTAACTTTAGGGGCACACACCGTTAATAAACATACCAACCAAATATTCACATTTCTACAAATTTTCCCTGTATTACTAATAACTATTTTGATAATAGCTGCAGAAATAGAAAGAAACAATGTGCTGTTTCAAATTCAGTGTCACATTTTATTGTGATTCTCATCTATCCCGGTTTCCAGGTTTGAGCATGCATGCGTTCGACAAGTACGGAAGCGACAGTTTCACGGGAGTGCGCCCGCTTCTCAGGACGCTGAGCCTCCTCTCTGCCCGCTCGCCTCTCCATTGAGAATGCATTATCTTGCCCTACAAACGCATCCCGTGTGAAAAGCCCTTTATGGCACCTGGAGCAGAGTCCTGCACTGGTTCGGGGGACCCGCACAATTTGGATGGAACGAGTCGGACGACTGAACAGCGCGGGTCGGGCGCGGGTTTTGCGTTTGCGAGCGAGACTTCAACCGGTGCTGGATGTGTTAATCAGGAGCGGAGGAGTCAACTAAAACCGTCAACAGTAGATGATGTGTTTTTTTTGCACAACAATCTAAAGCACCAAGCCGTACACCTGATAGTGTAATTCCTATCTAATGTTTCTAAATTTCCATCGGGTGCGGGTCGAGTGTCGATATCAATTTAAAGCGGATGCGGTTTGAAGTATTGCGGGTACAGGCGGGTGCGGGGTTTGTAAAATAAGACCCGTGCAGGACTGACTTGCACTGGCACACTAGCCGAAGGTCGGAAGAACAGGGCAACATTTTGGGCAACAGGGCAACAAATTCTGGTCGCAAAATGCAACGATTTGGTCACAGTCTGGAGCCCTGGTGTGTGTGTGTGTGTGTTTCTCCCCCAAAAGAGGTACCCTTAGAATCTCATTCACAGTCGTCATCTTCAGTCATTTAAAGTCATTTATCTTGACATTTGCGTAACATTGTATCCCCCCCCACCCAGTGTCCAGCCATCGACTACACGAGACATACTCTGGACGGTGCAGCATGCCTCCTGAACAGCAACAAGTACTTTCCTAGCAGGTAATCACAACCCGGCTCGTCCTAATTGAGTGTGGAGGTGTCCCTGAGACGCCTCACCCTGACTACTCCTGACCAGCCGGCTGTCGCCCTAAGGGGGCAACTCCGCCGTCGGGGTGGGGATGGGGGAATCTGTGTCTGAATGGGTGAATGTGTGTCTGAGTGGGTGAATGTGTGTCTGAGTGGGTGAATGTGTGTCTGAGTGGGTGAATGTGTGTCTGAGTGGGTGAATGTGTGTCTGAGTGGGTGAATGCATGTCTGAGTGGGTGAATGTGGTCTAAATGTGTGTCTGAATGTGTGTCTGAATGTAGAATGTGTGGCTGAATGGGTGAATGTGGTCTGAATGTGTGGCTGAATGGGTGAATGTGGTCTGAATGTGTGGCTGAATGGGTGAATGTGGTCTGAATGTGTGTCTGAATGGGTGAATGTGTGTCTGAGTTAGGGCTGTCAAAATTGCTCAAAAATGACATTCGAATATTCGTTTTGAAAAAAATCACGAATTCGAACTATTCGAATATCTGGTTGCCTATTTTACGTAGTTGCCGTCAATATGTCAATAATGCGACAAAACCATGGTTCAAATTAGTGGGATATATATATCCTATAAACAGCCCAGTAACGTGGAGGCCTAATCATGAAAAGCCACAACTTTGTATGGCTTGCATTTCACCACCACACCTGCAAGCGCGCAAACTATAGTAATCTGAAGAAGACGCCCGCTTCTGAATGTTACAAAGTATGCTAGTGGTAACGTTCCTTGCTTTGCTTACCATTTATCGAGAAGGCCTATTAAAATCGATAAAGAAAAAAATGCATGTCGCCTACGTCTTCCACCATGTCAGCGAAAGGGCCAGCACTACGCACCGTTCGGATTCATGAAAAAAAAGCTTTCCCGGACTTTGCCGAGAACTCACCCGGGTGCGCCGTGGACAGATGTGCCCGCATGTTGCTGGTTGTCGAGTGGTAGGCCAATTCAACTTTGCACAGCTTGCAAATAACCTTATGCCTTGGCTCAACAATTTTTCCTCGCTGAGCCTAAAAGCCAAAAAACCTCCACACGGCACTTGTAAGGTTGCGGGGGGTTATGATCTCCCTCCCCGACTCTGATGCAGCCGCGACGTGTTCTGTATTTTCAGCCATTTTCAACGGTTTTTCACATATAATCATGACGTAGCTGTTTTTGGTTTTTGCGTTGCTGTGATTGGTTTACATTTCCCGGGTATGTGTGCGTATGGGTACAGTACGTACAGTATCAGATCACGTACAACTTCCCGCGCACATGCACGTACAGTAGTAGCCTATCAGATTACGCTGTAGGCCTACAGTAGCCTATCAGATTACTTTGTACAGTTATGTGTTCTATGTTTGCGTCTCGTTTGAGAGTGCTGGGTGTGGCCGGCGGCTTTCGCTGGGCATTTCCTTACTTTAAAACGAGGGACATCGCGAACAGACATAGGCTCATTCACAAAGCAGATAGAGGCGCTTGTACCGCGGGAGTGTTTTTTCACATTCGAATATTAATTTTCACGTTCGAATTCGCGTTTTTGGATACATATTCGAACGAATATTCGAACCTCGAATATTCGTTGACAGCCCTAGTCTGAGTGGGTGAATGCACCTCATTGGCGTTGTGAGGAGTGCTGCAACAATGACTCGATAAAAATCTATTGCTAAAAGCGTTGGCAATGAATTTGGTCGTCGATACGTTAAGTCGCGCGATTAATACGTCACTCGTAGGTGCGGCACTGTTTACAGCCAGCACTGTTTTCATGAACACCCACAGCCGCACAGCGTGATTTAGTGTGAGCGACCACAGCTTGTATTGTGGTCATATCTTAACACTGGACTGTAGGCCTATATAAAAGTGTTGTACCTTCACTGTCTTTGGGTTAAAAAAAACTCCTTCAACTCGGTATCCGTCTAGTCCAACAAATAACTCTTGTCAGCTGCTGCTTCTGCAGACTGTGCAGACGGCGTCGGAACCACTTGCATCAACAGTCATTCAAAGTAGCGGTAGTAATCACACAACCGGACGGTGTAGAAAGTCCCATCAGTTAAAAATAGTAATCCAGTTTTTAAATCCATGTTAAAGTCGGCAGGATATAGAGCTCGTTAGCCTTTAAAAAATAAAGTAGCAAACAGTGTCAAATGTGATGTGTTCAGATCGTGAGTAATACGATTGATGTGTTCAAATGCAACACAAAAAAAATAAATTGGAGATTAAAAATAGATAGTAAAAATGGAATTATGACCTGTTTAACGTCCTATCTTGAGCTATGATCATCTTATCAGCAATTAAAGCAATAAAACAAGTTCTATTTCAACAAAATAATAGAAAAGTATCAATAGTGGTATCATTAAAGACTTGGATCGTTAAGGAGTCTAGAAAATGGTCTCAATATCAAGAAAAATGAACGATCTGTCATCTGAGAGAAATTAAGATGATTTAATTTCTTTTTAACCGTTAGTATTTAGCGGTTAAAAATCTTATCGGTTAACCATGGACATCCCTTATATACTATATACCGTATTGACCCGAATATAAGACGACCCTGAATATAAGACGACCCTTCTTTTTCAAGAGCAATATTTGGAAAAATACTTTTTATTTGAACAAAATTTCACTTGCATAAAAAAAAATTCATTGTTTGCCCTGTACATTTCAACATCGTTAGTGTTTATGCGGGGGGGGGAAATCTTCTATAACTCCGCAAATAGGCAAAGCGAACGCACTTCACGGTTCTGCCATAGATTATAACAGTGCAATTAAACGAGCATAAGCCTACTGGCTTAACTTGTGCAATAAACGGTGCACATTTTCTTGACAAACAGTGTCAGAACAGAAAAATGTGAGAACAATAACATCTAAAAACACCACGAACAGTTTTTTTTTTTTCCATTCATTCAGCTGCATCCTCCGCATCACTGGGTTCCTCCTCCTCACTCGCACTTTCGTTGTCGCTCGCTGCCGCTGCCGCTGCCGCTGCCGCCGGCTCCTCCCACAGCAAATCATCCTCGCTTCCATCCATCAGATTTGAGATGCAACTTTTCTTGAACCCGTTGATGATGCTCTCAGAGGACACATCTGCCCAAGCTTGCAGGATCCATTCACAGAGAAGACGGACAGAAGGTTTCTGAATTTTTCCAGTACGTGTCATGACATGGTTACCAGCCAGGAGCCATGCTGTGTAGTTCTTCCGCAGATTTTTTTTGAATGGCTTATTGACGACCACATCCAGTACCTGTAACAAACATTTTTAAAACCATTATAGGCCTACAGTAGCTTGTTATGTAGACATCTATCATAAATTCTACTGTATCTTTTCAATCTCCCAATAAAATGACTCAAACTACACTGACCTGCAGCTGACTTGTCATTCCACCCGGGATGATCACCAAGTCACCATTCAGCTCCTTAACTTATTTCTTGACCTCATCTGTCAGATGTCCACGGAAAGCATCTATCACCAGCATGTTTCGCCTCCGTCTAAGTCCCCCGGGACGTCTGGCCCACACAACCTTCAGCCAGTCGACCACAAGCCTGGACTCCATCCACCCCTTCTCTTGTGCGCGCACAATTATGCCAGCCGGCATAGGATCTTTGGGTTGAGTCTTCCGTTTTAAAATCACATAGGGGGGGAGTTTCGTCCCATCAGCGAGGCAGGTTAACATAACGGTAACGCGGCTCTTCTCATTCCCTGTGGACTTTACAATCACAGACTTGTCTCCTCTTTTGTGAACGGTGACAGATGTGGGCATGTCAAAAAAAACAGGTGTCTGGTCAGCGTTGCCCATCTGATCCAGGGGATATTCATGCTTTTTTCTCAATTTTATTACTTTACCAGCTTCTCTCTGAAGTCTGCGGGCAGATGCTGAGCTAGGCTTGTCCTGCGTCTGAGGGACAGGCCATTACGTCGCATCATTCTGCGGCACCAGCCCATGCTGGCTTTGAATTCGGCGCGGGGAATGTTAAGCTCTGTGGCTACTTCAAGTGCTTTTTGCTCTATCGCTGCCCTCGTGATGGGCATCCCTTCATTACATTTTTCATTCACATATTCACACACCCTTCTGTCAACTTCTGTGAAGCGACCAGTTTGTGGACCACGATAGCTCCTTCTCTGGCTGTGAGCGTTTTTTAGCTCATCTTTCTGTGACCGCCAGCGTGTACGTTGCATCATTCAGATCATCATCATATTTTTCTGCCTCACGTTATTCGTTCTCAATCAGCTTCATTTACAAACCTAAGTTTTAAAATTCGCATCATAACTCTTCTCCTCTGATTTTATTTACCTGACCGACTTTGGAAGCACTTTTTTCAAGTGGATCTCTGTGTCCGGGCTGCATCTTTCTGTCATTCAGTAGGTTATGCAAATGAAGGCTAACACACCCACTCCAGCCGACTTGTTTACATGCTTGTTTATGTTTACAGGATCACGTTAGGGTCACACTGCACTAAACGCTGACGGAGAAAAAAGCGCTCATATGGCGCTACCTATTGTTTTACATGAGTTATTCCTTAGACCCCGAATATAAGACGAGGCGCAATTTTCAAAAAAAAATATCGTCTTATATTCGGATCAATACGGTAAATGTATATCATACATTGTATGGTTTTTTTTGTGTCATCCCAGTTAGGTTTTTTAATTTTTTTATAATTTAATATTACTTTTAATAGTTCCGGGACGTTGGAGCAATAATCCGGTGTTTTTACACTTCAGTCTGCACTGTGAATTTGATATAATGTTCAGTTTTTGAATATAGATCCGGCAGTTACAAAAGTTTCTTTTTTTTATCCGATTCATCGATTAATCGAAAACATAATCGACTAATTAATCGATTATTAAAATAATGGTTAGTTGCAACCCTAGTTGTGAGGATGAGATGTGCTTGTCTTTAAAGAACCGATACGTCCATTCATCAAGGCGTCGATGGGGTATTAGCCACACAGCTTCGTTGCATGTTTTCGTCACTTTAGCACCTAGCATTAAAGACGCTGTCAAACTAAGGGCTGGAATTGACTTAAGTATGTGTACTGAAAATGACTGCCATGCATATTCTTAGTTGCAGGTGTTAAGTTAAGTTATCCTTTATTGTTCCTTTTTGAGGGAAATTTTCGTCATAAAAAGCTACAGTCAGTGTTTAATGACGTTGATTTACCTTCCTATTATAGTGACCTTGAGAGCAGAGTCAGGGGAAGATATTAATCACATGGCGGAAAACACTCATTTCATTTTTCTGTCGCCTTCTTAAAGGACAAATCCGGTGTAAAATGGTTTTGGGATATGTTTGGTATGATAACGAGTTGGAATGTTCGTTTGGGAGCAAAAAAAGCGCATATAGACCCATTCTTCAGTTGGCTGTTTTTAGCCGATTCTATCAAGACGCTATAAACTTTTTTTGTTTATTGTTTATAAAAAGGACATTTTATACACACAATACCATCAGTAGCTCACCCCTTGACGCCATTTTGTTTTTAAGACTCGATAAGTAGATTGACTAACAGAGATTGTGCCATCCGTCAACCACACGCAAGCTCTGTGTTCGCCAATCTACTTATCGAGTCTTAAAAACAAGATGGGGTCGACGGGTGAACTACTGATGGTATTGTGTGTATAAAATGTCCTTTTTAATAAACAATCTGTACACTTACAAAGTTATCAATGCCTCGTTTTATATGTTAAGACCCTTATTATACTACCAAAGAAGTGTCGGGCTACTTCTAGCCTTTTAAGTGGTAAAAAAATAGCAGTTTTTACCATAACACATGCCCCTATCGTTTGTTGCGTTTTGGCAGAATTGGCTAAAAACAGCCAACCAAATGTGTCTATACGTGCTTTTTTGCTCCCAAACGAACATTCCAACTCGTTATTATCCTAAACATTCCAGATCCATTTTACACCGGATTTCTCCTTTAACAGTAGTAAAATGATCAGTTCTTCCTCACAAGCGTCTCCATTTAGTTTATTTACATGAGCAAGCGATCCTCGTGCTTTTGCAGGATTTCCGTATCTGATGTAACTGTGGTCTGCCCCAAGTGGAGACCTCCACTATCATGTGTTGTGGCCGCGTAATGCTGCAGCAACGCTTGGTACTACGGCAGGTCTAATCCAGCCCTAAAACCCAACGCTCATTCTTTCGCAGGGTGAGCATCAAGGAGTCTTCAGTGGCCAAGCTGGGCTCCGTTTGTCGGAGAATCTACCGGATATTCTCCCACGCTTACTTCCACCACCGGGAGATCTTCGACGCCTACGAGGTACAGATGGGGACTCTAAACCGAATATAATCTGTGTGTCTGTGTGTACCTTTGTGTGCACTTATTGTATGTTGTATGTCCTGGCACTTGAATACAGTACTTGGCATTGTGTAGGACCTTATCCTAGCTATCTTTAGTACTTTGCATGGTGTACCATCTTATCCTAGCTATCTTTAGTACTTAGCATGGTGTGCCATCTTATCCTAACTATCTTTAGTACTTAGCATGGTGTACCATCTTATCCTAACTGTCTTTAGTACTTAGCATGGTGTACCATCTTATCCTAACTAGCATGGTGCACGATCTTATCCTAACTATCTTTAGTACTTGGCATGGTGTACCATCTTATCCTAATTGTAGTTAGCATGAAGTAGCATCTTACCCTAACTATCTTTAGTACTTGGCATGGTGTACCAACTTATCCTAACTGTAGTTAGCATGAAGTAGCATCTTACCCTAGCTCTCTGTGTTGTGTACGGGGAATGGGTTAACCTAGTGATGGTTAGTGTTGGCACTTGGTTCTATGAACATCTTTGTACCCACAGAGATATATTGTTGTTTGTTTCTTCTGACAAATGGACTGATTGTAAGTCGTTCTGGCTCAAACCCCCTCAATGTAAATGTACATGTAAAATAACCAGATAACCATGGGATCACTAACTTTACTAAAACGTTCCTCCTCAGAACGAGACGTTCCTGTGCCACCGCTTCACGCGCTTCGTCATGAAGTACAACCTGATGTCCAAGGACAACCTCATCGTTCCCATCATGGAGGAGGAGTCCCAGGCCAATGAGGAAGAGGAGGAGGAGGAGGAGGAAGGGGCCACGCAGGAGGACCCCGTCGCCGCCGATGACTGAGACATCGTCGCCCAAGAAGACGACACTTCGCCGACACGCACTTGAAATTTGAAACCTCGAAATCGTCGGCGAACGGCGGTTTCTGCGTCGTAACTCATGGGTTCTGTTCATATCAGGTTGTGGTGTTTACGTCGCCCTTGGAGATTACCGTGGGAATGCCAAAATGATCGACCATCGGGAGAAACGTCGGCCAAAACTAAATGACAATCCTTACGTTGGCACCGACACTACCCTAAACGTAAAAGTTGTTTTGTAACAAACCTTTTGTGCCAGGTCATCCTCCGATATAAACAAAATGCATCTTGGGTATGAAAGGATGAGGATGTTACTGCAAGTTTATTGGAGTGAATAAATATCAGTTACGTTTTTCGGCAAAGGTTGAAAAAAACATTGATAAAGAAATAAATTAGCAGTTTAATTGGCCCACTCAATTAGAATATCCAGATAAATGTATTGATAATCAGGAAAATATTTTCTGGTAATTGGGTTGAAACTGGTGTACATTTGTTCTGTTTGTGTTGAACCCGTTAATAAGCATGTATGGAGTAGTTATTTTCTATCTGGGGGTACACTGTTGGTGCGTTGCGTTTCTTAATAACTTTATTTTTCTTCGGTTTCATTTCGCATTTGTCGGGTCAAATGGATTTCTGCATACTTTTATTTTTCATTTGTGTCGAGTTCGGTATTTAAAACCGATCTATTTTGGAACACAAACGGTATTTGGGTGTGTCAGGTGTAGGATGAAGCTAGCAGAGTGTAAATAGGCTACTTTTAAACCGGCTAATCAATAGCAGCGCCATGCTAACTTATTGTGCTAGGATTCGTGCAACAGTCCGGAAGCAGCCTTAGGTTTTTAATACCACAAACATCTCATCAAAGGTATCTTGATTAGGTGTGATGAATAGATGTACCCGAAATGACTCAGAACTATATATTTGATGTTATCGTCATCCCTGGTGGATCTGCATTCACGTTTTTTCTTATTAAAAATATATACTGTTTAACGTACGTCTTGTTCAGTCGTGTGTGAAAAGTAAGTACGGTATTTAAGTGCCAGGATGCAGGGGCGTAGCCACCATTTCAGAAGTGAGGGGGACAAATTGTTCAGAGGTCTATTGAGTGATTTGTCATCCTCTCGCATTCAGTTGCACCTCTCCTTAGTGGCTAAAGAACCACATAACCACAAACAGCACAGCACCAGGGGACTGACTTAAGTTCTTGATATACTATCAAAATCTAAAACTTCAAAACTCTGGTTGAGTTGGCACAGAATGACTCTCGAGCATCTACAGGGTAAGTAGCCAGATAATTAAGTGCCAAATGACAACACTGAACAGAACACGAAAAGTTCTGTAAAACACCATTCCTGTTTCAAATTATCTGCACCAGAATGGAAGTGACAAGGTAACAGTGACATCATTTAATTTTATGGCAAGAAGTGACAGTTTAAAGTGCAATAAGCATATCGACATGAAGATGTAGCTATTTTACATTTGCTGTCAACTATGACGGCACAGATGTGCAAAATGAATCAAGACTAAGACAAATGGTATGACCTACCTGCTGCCTTTAAAACACAAATAATGCAGTAGTCAAATAATATCTGCAAATAAATAAACAAAATGTCTAAAAATTAAATATAAACTATAATTTTTAAACATCCATGTCAGTATTTGCCTTTTGAACTAAGTGAATCAAAGCTTTTTCCTGAATAATTCCAACGTTATCAGTTTACCATCTACAGTCAAACATTGGTATTCCCCTAACAGTTCCAATACTCACAGAATGTATTTTTGAACTTCGCATGGACTGCAAGGTGCATTCCATTTTCCATGAAAGCCATACTGGGTGCCCCCAGACATGGTGGTATCACATGTCATGGTCTAGTCACTACAACATATATGTAGTACACTGTACACAGTACACTGATCTCACCTAAGTGGAGCACTCAAACGTGATTCTGTGCCTCTCATTAGCCACAATAATAATAAATGAAATTTATATAGCGCTTAATATGGTACTCTAAGACGCTTTACATATTGCCCTATCTAAACTATGTAACAGACATATACTAAAACAGACTAGGATTAAAATAAAAACAGGTTAAACATGAAGTATAAGGTGGGAGTTAGGTAAGGCTTGTCTAAAAAGGTATGTTTTGAGTGCAGATTTGTAAAG
>OLKM01002654.1:0-19267 GCA_900291075.1 Melanogrammus aeglefinus | reverse complement strand
CCACACGCAAGCTCTGTTGTTCGCCATCTACTTATGCGAGTCTTAAAAACAAGGAATGGGGTCGACGGTGAACTACTGATGGTAATTGGTGTGTATAAAATGGTCCTTTTTATTAACATCTGTACACTTACAAGTTTATTAATGCCTCGTTTTATATTTAAGACCCCTTATTATCTACCAACAGAAGTGTCGGCTACTTCTAGCGCTTTTAAGTGGTAAAAAAATTAGCAGTTTTTACCATAACACATGCCCTATCGTTTGTTGCGTTTTGGCAGATTTGGCTAAAACAGCCAAACAAAATGTGTCTATAACGTGCTTTTTTGCTCCAAACGAAACATTCCAACTTCGTTATTATCCTAAACATTCCAGATCCATTTTAACACACCGGATTTCTCCTTTAACAGTAGTAAAATGATCAGTTTCTCCTCACAAGCGTCTGCCATTTAGTTTATTTACATGAAGCAAGCGATCCTCGTCTTTTTGCAGGATTTCCGTATCTGATGTAACTGTGGGTCTGCCCCCCAAGTGGAAGTACTCCGCCATATCATGTGTTGTGGCCGCGTAATGCGCAGCAACGCTTGGTACTTACGGCAGGTCTAATCCAGCCCTAAAACCCAAACCTCATTCTTTCGCAGGGTGAGCATCAAGCGAGTCTTCAGTGGCCAAGCTGGCCTCCCGTTTGTCGAGAATTCTACCGGATATTCCTCCCACGCATTACTTCCACCACCGGGAGATTCTTCGAACGCCTACGAGGTACAGATGGGGACTCTAAACCGATATTATAATTCTGTGTGTCTGTGTGTACCTTTTGTGTGCCTTATTGTATGTTGTATGTCCTGGCAACTTGAATACAGTACTTTGGCATTGTGTAGGACCTTATTCCTACTATCTTTAGTAACTTAGCATGGTGTACCATCTTATCCTAAGCAATCTTTAGTACTTAGCATGGTGTGCCCACTTATCACCTAACTACTTTTCGTAACTTAGATGGTGTACCATCTTATCGCTAAAATTGTCCTTTAGTACTTAGCATGGTGTACCATCTTATCCTAACTATCTCTAGTACTTAAGCATGGTGTACATCTTATTTTCCTAACTACTTTAGTACTTCTTAGCTGGTGTACCATCTTATCCTAATAGCATGGTGCACGATCTTATCCTAACATCTTTAGTACTTGGCATGGTTACATCTTATCCTCATTGTATTGTTAGCATGAAGTAGCATTTACCCTCGACTATCTTTAGTACTTGTGGTGTACCAACTTAATCCTAACTGTAGTTGGCAAATGAAGTAAAGCATTACCCTAGCTCTCTGTGTTGTGTACGGGGAATGGGTTAACCTAGTGATGGATTAGTGTTGGCACTTGGTTCTAATGAACATCTTGTACGCCCAGAGATATAATTGTTGTTTGTTTCTTTCTGACAAATTGGACTGAATTGGTAAGTCGTTCTGGCTCAAACCCCCTCAATGTAAATGTACATGTAAATATAACCAGATAACCATGGGAATCACTAACTTTACTAAACGTTCCTCCTCAGAACGAGCACGTTCCTGTGCCACCGCTTCACCGCTTCGTCATGAAGTACAACCTGATGTCCAAAGGACAACCTCATCGTTCCCATCATGGAGGAAGGAGTCCCAGCCAATGAGGAAGAGGAGGAGCGAGGAGGAGGAAGGGGCCACGCAGGAGGACCCCGTCGCAGCCGATGACTGAGAACATCGTCGCCCAAGAAGACGACACTCGCCGACCACGCACCTTGAAATTTGAAACTCGAAATCGTCGGCCGCACGGCGGTTCTGCGTCGTAACTCATGGGTTTCCGTTCATATCAGAGTTGTGGTGTTTAACGTCGCCCTTGGAGATTACCGTGGGAATGCCAAAATGATGACCCATCCGGGAGAAAACGTCGGCCAAACAATGACATCCTTACGTTGGCTACCGCACTACCTCAAACGTAAAAGTTGTTTTGTAACAAACCTGTTTGTGCCAGGCCATCCTCCGATATAAACAAAATGCAATCTTGGGATGAAAGGATGAGGATGTTACTGCAAGTTTATTGGCGTGAATAAATATAGTTTACGTTTTTTTCGGGCAAGGTTGAAAAAAACATTGATAAAGAAATAAATTAGGCAGTTTAATTGGCCCACTCAATAGAATATCCAGATAAATGTATTGATAATCAGGAAAATATTTTCTGGTAATTGGGTTGAAAACTGGGTGTTAACATTTGTTCTGTTTTGTGTTGAAACCCGTTAATAAGCATGTATGGAGTAGTTTATTTTCTATTGGGGGTTACACTGTTGGTGCGTTGCGTTTCTTAATAACTTTATTTTTTCTTCGGTTTCCATTTCGCATTTGTCGGGTCAAATGGAATTTCTGCATACTTTTATCTTTCATTTGTGTCGAGTTCGGTATTTAAAACCGATCTATTTTGGAACCAACACACGGTATTTGGGTGTGTCAGGTTTGTAGGATGAAGCTAGCAAGTGTAAATAGGCTACTTTTAAACCGGCTAATCAATAGCAAGCGCCATGCTAACTTATTGTGCTTGGATTCGTGCAACAGTCCGGAAAGCAGCCTTAGGTTTTTAATACACAAAGACATCTCATCAAAGGGTATCTTGATTAGGTGTGATGAATTAATGTACCCGAAATGACTCAGAACTATATATTTGATGTTAATAGTCATCCCTGGTGGGATCTGCATTCACGTTTTTTCTTATAAAAAATATATACTGTTTAACGTACGTCTTGTTCAGTCGTGTGTGAAAAGTAAGTACGGTATTTAAGTGCCAGGATGCAGGGGCGTAGCCACTCATTTCAGAAGTGAGGGGGACAAATTTGTTTAAGAGGTCCCTATTGAGTGAATTTGTCATGCCTCCTCGCATTCAGTTGCACCTCTCCTTATGCTAAAGACACATAACCAACAAACAGCACAGCACCAGGGGACTTGACTTAAGTTCTTGATATAACTATCAAAAATCTAAAACTCAAAACTGCTGGTTGAGTTTGGCACAGAATGACTCGAGCATACTACAGGGTAAGTAGCCAGATAATTAAGTGCAAATGACAACACTGAACAGAACACGAAAAGTCTGTAAAACCACCATTCCTGTTTCAAATTATCTGCACCAGAAATGGAAGTGACAAGTGAACACGTGACATCAAATTTAAATTTAAATGGAAGAAGTGACGAGTTTTAAAGTGCAATAAGCATATCGACATGAAGATGTTAGCTATTTTTACATTTGGCTGTCAACTATGACGGCAACAGATGTTGCAAAAATGAATCAAGAACTAAGGACATGGTATGAACCTACCTGCTGCCTTTAAAACACAAATAATGCAGTAGTCAAATAATATCTGCAAAATAAATAAACAAATGTCTAAATTAAATATATACTATAATTTTTAAAGCATCCATGTCAGTATTTTGCCTTTTGAACTAAGTGAATCAAAGCTTTTTCCCCTGAATAATTCCAACGTTATCAAAGTTTACCATCTACATGTCAAAACATGGGTATTCCCTAACAGTTCCAATACTCACAGAAATGTATTTTGAACTTCTCGCATGGATGCAAGGTGCATTCCATTTCATGAAAGCCATACTGGGTGCCCCCAGACAATGGTGGTATCACATGTCTGGTCTAGTCACTACCAACAATATGTAGTACATGTACACAGTACCTGATCTCACCTAAGTGGAGCACTCAAACGGATTCTGTGCCTCTCAATTAGCCACATAAAATAAAATGAAATTATATAAGCGCTTAATATGGTACTGCTAAAGACGCCTTTACATATTGCCTATCTGAAACTATGTAACAGACCATATACTAAACGACTAGGATTAAAATAAAAACAGGTTAAACATGAAGTATAAGGATGGGAGTTAGGTTAAGGCTTGTTAAAAAGGTATGTTTCGAGTGCAGATTTGTTAAAGAAGAGAGGGTTGGAGAGACTTTGATGTGGGAGGGGAGTTGAATCCAGGGTGGAGCAGTAACTGAAGGCCGATCACCAAGTCCGGCGCTTAGTCCGGGTACTTGTAGTTGGTTGGCAGAGATGGACCTGAGGAATCGGGAGGGGGCGACGTGATGGAGGAGGTCGGCAAGGTAGGGTTAGGGGGAGCTAGGCTGTTGAGGGCTTTGTAGATGATGAGTACGATTTTGAAGTTGATTCAGTGTTTAATTGGAAGCCAATGGAAGTTCAACAGAGGACAGGTGTGATGTGTTCTCTTGGAAGCGGGTACCAGTTGAGGAGGCGTGCAGCTGCGTTCTGGACATATTGACGTTTTTTGAGGACTTTGGTGGTGGTGCGTACCATTGCAGTAGTCGAGCCTGGATGAAATGAAAGCATAGATGAGTGTCTCAGCAGCGGTTGTTGACAGGTTGGGGGTGGAGGCTGGGCGATGGTTTTCGGAGGTGGAAACAGGCAGTTTTGTTAATATGGTTAACATGGGAGGAAGGAGAGAATGCGGTCGCCAGATAAACTGCCAAGGTTAACGAATTTTGGTGGAGGGGGTGAATGGTGGAAGCCGTCAATGTTAAGGGTGAAGTTCTGAATGGAGTGAGTGAGGGTGTCAGGACGCAATGATAAGGATTTCAGATTTGTTTTTGAGTTTGAGAAGTGTTTTGGCATCCAGGTCTGATGTCCAAACAGTTGGAGAGGGTTGAGAGGGTGGAGGATTGACTGGTTGTGGAAGGTCGGAAGGTAAAGCAGTGTGTCGTTGGCGTAACAGTGGAACCGGAGTCCATGGTGACGGAGGAATTTTCTGACCAAGTGGAACATGTACAGAATGAAGAGGAGTGGTCCCAGCAGCAGAACCCTGGGGGGACACCGTGGAATGAGGGGAGTAGGAGTAGTGGCTGAATTGACAGTGGTTGATGGCGATGAATTGAATGTCTGTCGGAGAGATAGGATCCGAGCCAGGAGAGGGCGGTGGCAGTTTGATGCAAGGGTTGATTGGAGACGGGAGAATGAGAAAAATGGAGTGATTGATAGTGTCCAAAGGCAGCATGAGATCAAGGATGATGAGGATCATTGAGGGAGCCAAGTGTCCGAGGATAGCAAAAGGTCCATTGGTTCCACTTTGAAAGGAGGGCAGTTCTGTACTGTCTTTGGAGCGGAAACCGGATGGAAGGAGTTCAAAGAGGGTCCGTTTGGTGTCAAGGTAGGTGATGAGGCAACAACACGTTCCAGATTTTAGACAGAAAAAGGTAAGATTGGAGATGGGGCCGGTAGTTGTTAGGCGGAAATCGGGATCCAGGCCGAGTTTCTTTTAGTAGCGGGGGTGACTCCTGGCAAGCCTTTAGGGAGGAGGGGACATGGCCGGAGGATAGAGAGGAGTTTACAGTGCTAGTGATTGAGGGTGGAGAGAAGTGGGGAGACAGGCGCTTTAGAAGTGTGGTGGGCGGGGCCAGGTTGCAAAGTTTGTTGAAATTTTCATGTTGAGACTATGGAGGAAAGATCAGAGAGGTGATGGTTAAGCAAATGGTGGGTTTAGGGGGAATTTTTATTTATCCGGTTGGGACGTGGGCGGAGTCGATGGTCCAACTGGCTGTGGATTGTGCTGATTTTCATTGAAGAATGGATAGGAAGTTAATTGCATTTTTTCAACTGAGAAGCAGTGTGAGATGAATGTTGAAGAGGGTCCTTGGATTGCTGCTGCCTAGAACGATGATTGGCAGATGATTCCTGAGTAGAAGGAGGAGCGGGCTGAGTTCAGGGTGTCGTTTTATAACTGGAGTGTGTTTGTAAATTTTCCTTGATGGACGGTAAGACCTGTTTTGTGGGACAAGCCGTTCCAGTTGGCGTCGTTTGGATTTGAGATGGCAGAGTTTGGCAGTGTACATGGGGCAGAGTGGGAGAAAGGAGACCAAATTAGACTGAACAGGTGCATAAGCTGGTTAACGGCAGGAAAATGAGAGGGAATGAGTTATAGAGTTTAACCCAGGTTTGTCGGGGGTTGTTTGTGGGTGATGGTGAGTTTAGCAATGGATCAGAAAGACCATGTGGAAACAGAGGATGGGTTGATGGACTTGAGGTGTGGAAAAAGTGATGGGGCGTTTTTGGCTTTCGTTGGGGGAGGGAGTGTGAGTTTGAAAAGTAATGGCCAGATGGTCGGAGATGTGGAGGTTGTTACTCGCCAGGTGACTGATTGTGATGCCAGTGGAACAGACCAGGATGCAGGGTGTGGCCTTTGTTATGAGAGTTTGGGAAAATCTATGGTTGGGTGATGTTTGAAGAATGAGAGGATTTCAGAAGTTTGGTTGCGGGGTTTGCAGACAGAGGAAGTCCCACATGAATGTTGAAATCGCCCCGGAGGAAACAGATGGAGATATAGACCAGAAGCTGGGTAAGGAAATACACAGATGCGATCAGAAGGGAAAGGCAAGGTCGGGGCTGAGGGGGACGGTAATGACTAACAATGACCACAGGGGTTTGGGAACCAGATTAAGTTTAAAAGAAAGGGATTTGAATGATGAAGGGGTTGGGATGGAGTTTCACTTTGTTTGATGTCATGGCGATGGATGTTGGCAATATCCACCGCCGTACCATCCAGACGAGGTTTGTCATCAAATGTTAAGAGTATCCAGGGGGCATGGCTTGATTGAGTGAAAAATATTCAATGGGTTTTTGCCAGGTTTCAGTGAGACAAGTGAACGGGTGTTGAGAAGTTGCACATTTTCAGATGAGATGAGTTTTTTTTGTTGGTGACGGGTTGAAGGAGCTCTAGGTAGCGGAGTGAGATAAACAGTGCGCACGTTGCGGTTTGTAATTTTGATGACGTTGTGTCTTTGGTGGGTGCCGATTTGGTCCACAGTGAGGAAAATGGAATTTCCTGAGCCGGGTAAGAACAAACGTCTCCGGCTTGCCTCCTGTGGACATATTCGTGGCCGACGTAGGAAGTCAGAGTTCTTTTAATGGTGTTTGGATATAAATGTGTCCGGGAGGAGTGCTTGGTGAAGAGCGCAGTTGGAGGGAGTTCAGAGATGGAATACCAGTGTTTAAGGCAGGGGACGATGACGGGAGGGCCGGGTGGGTAGCAGCCAGCTAGCCGTTGACTCGCTAGCATGTAGTCAACTCGCAAAAATGGCTCACCGCGCTACCAAGCTAATCAATGGCCAGCGCTTGTGCGGCAGGTCCCGGACAGCTGACAGCAGTGGCATGGGACCAGGTAGCATCCAGCTAGTCACTAGCAGCTGGCTGCTAGCGACCAGTTTCCAAGCTAGCCCACTTTCCGTTGGCCAGAGCCCGCCAGAAGTCACGGGCACAATGGAGAACGGAAGCGGCAAGCGAAGCACAGTTCCAATCCAAAACGGGACACAGAACACAGATGACTGTTTCTGTTGACAGAACAGTGACTGGATGAGGACAGTGGTTAGGTCCGCAGAGTTATTAATTTCCCCGGGTGCGATGTTGACAGCTGGAGTTTTAGGCAGGTAGGTGCCTACTCTCGGGTAGAAGGGAGAATTTTGGTAGTCCGATCCGAGGTCCAGAAAGGGTTCAGACAGAAGGTGTTGAAAGTATGCAAAAGAAAACGAATAAAAAGTTACAAGACTAGTAAGATAAAAGAAAATCACGAAAAAAATAAATGATGTTCAGAATGATGTTCAAGAGCGAGAAGAGGCAAGCCGGTGAGGCAGCGGCGGCCAAAAGGCATCAGCGTCCACGAGCAGAGCTGTTCAAGCAACATGTAATGATTCGCAACGCATACAACACGTAAGAATAAAGAAAACTGGGCAGCATTACAATAGGCGAAAAAGTGACTATATAATAACTAGTAAACCTACTATAGACAAAAAAGAGTCAATGCATTTGGTGCAAAATAATAAAAAATACTGAATCAAAACAGCAGACAGATGGGGGTTAGACTCGCCAGCGTACCGTTACTAGGGCAACTACCAATTCATTGCTCAGCAACCAATTGCTTGAGGCAATTTGTTTCCTATTTAAGTTTGTCAGATTATCATTTGTGGATATGACACACAGCAACACTGTGACCGAGACTGTCATTGTGCTTCGGAGCAGGTTTTTAACGCTTCTGAAGACCACTGAAGCTTCTTGTTGTGTTTCAGTCACTATATAGTTCTAAAACTGTTAAAGCCCATAGTGCAGGGTTTAACGCTGCCAGTTTCGATTAATGGGTATAACATAAAGCACTCAAAATATGTATATCATTCAATAAAATTTATCAAAAATAGTGTTAAAGTCAGTTTTTGTCGTTTTCGGTCGTAACGGGTGTTTTCTAAACGCCGTTCGGGCGATGAACGTCCACGTTGGGGGAGTCGTGGTGGAGGGAGCCTCAGCCTAGTTACTGAGTACTATGGCGTCGAACTGGGATGAGGAGAGGTAGCAAAGAACCACCAAATGACATTATGATGGCCCGCAGCGTCATAATTTCGAGCCTGTTAGAGCGTGAGAGGGCGAATGGGAAGGAATTGGCCTGAGGACTGATGGCCATCAAAGCCTATTAAATTCATGGTCAGAGAGGAGAATGGGTGGAGAGTTGGTGAGGTGTTCCTGGTTGAGTTTGCGCTAGCAACGAGCGCCTTGAGTTGCGTCGTATACTGCAGTATAATGCAGTGCATACAATACTGACACGTGAACACCCCCCCCCCCAGATAATCCCTTACGATTAGTATTTCGCGTTTTTGATGGTTGCCCTACTAGCTCCAGTAACATTTTTGCACAAGTCTTATTTCTAAGCTTTTTACCTATTCCTCCAGTGAAAGTGTTGTTTGCGAACGGTACCGGTAGCCGCCGCCGAGTAGGCTGGTCATGAATTCAAGCGTGATTATTTTTCGATTCTACTCCTCGTGATTGATTGTCATTGACACCGTCAGGGTTACTGGCGGTATCGCTGTGTTTTGGCAGGTGTTTGTGTGGCCGAGCCGTCCCATGGAAACTGTGGTGGAGAGCTTGTGCTGTAGGGAAGTGAGTGTGCGTTTTGGTCGCTGGTCGAAGGAGCTCATCCCACGACCAGCCAGATGTGACGTGCCTCACTCAGCATCCAGATTTGAGGGATGCTGCGTGAATCCGTTTGTGCTGAAGATAGCATACGCACATTTCAAGCAGGATCATGGTCCCCTTCAAGCCAGAACGAACGAGTATGTTAATTGTTTGTTTACTTTACCATTATTTTTATAAGAGTCCTATGAACCAACTTAAACAGTTCTATAGGCAACTAGAGATGTGTATAAGATAAACATGCATGAAAAAAAGGAATAAAATTGTTTTCAACCTACTTATCCCCTAGGCAATACCGGTACACTGCGTACAAGCATGGGCGAGCGTCCATTATAAGCTATAAATGCAGTGCATGCCCCAAGCCTGTCAATAAAAATAATTGAAAATACTAATCTGGCAGTGTGTTCAATTATACAATACCTTTAGTTTTACTGTTTTTGGTCTTAAATCCGTGGCCTAATCTGTCCCGTTTCGCTTGCGAAAGCTGGGAAAGCTGACAGCTTGTTTCGCGCATGCGCAACTGTGACACCAGACTAGTACAGTTGCTAAAGGCCGGTGTCTTACTGGAGATGAGCGTTTTGAATGGCAAAAAAAGCTGTCAGTGAAGCAGCTTATCTGACAACGCGCATGCGCAAAACTAGTAGCGCCGTAGCGCCGCAGAGGGAATGCTGGCGGCGCTACTAGAGCTAGTTCGTTCTTAAACACACCGGCAGCAGCGCCTACTGATCTGAGACGTGTCAGTGAGTTTACTGTAAATGCCCTGTGCGAAAAATGTGTGGAAAACCAGCTGTGTGTCTGTGATTGAGGTGCAGACAGGTGAGCGTTTGGAGCTGACGAGAGGATCGCGCTGACGACCGCTTCGTTACATTTTTCTCTCATTGAAAAACTATACAACTGGCATTTAGATGATGTTCTCCATAAAAAACATAAGTGAAATACTGTAAATAACAATTTCGGTTTTAGTAATCAACACCGCTTATAGTGATCAAATGTAACTCTGGACCAACGTGATCACTACAAGCTGTTTCACTAACCATATTATATTTTTTATTTAAAAATATAATGCCCCCCACACGGGCGCGCATATGGTATTGAACACTTCAGCCATGACCACAGTAAAAAGTCACCGCTCGCCACTGGGCGTACAGGCAGGGCTATACGCTGGGCTTATGAGTTCTTCGGCCGGCATATAAGGAAGCCTCTTACCCTCCTGTCTGGTTTCAGCCATCAGGCCAACAATTTCAGAGTGGTGACCAGACTATCATGGCTTTCAATGGCACGTTTGGATGATGAATAAAACTATATTGGCACGTACAACATGAATAAAAATAATTTTTCACGTTCAAGAATTTAAGTCATGCTTGTTCTGTTGTGATCGCTCAACCGCCCTTAAAATGTTATAAAATAACACAGACATGTGATTCATATTAAAAAAGTTTATTAGTTTATCCCAATTATTGGGGGTAGATTACTGAAAAAAGGGACAGGTTGAAAGGCCTATAAAGTAGAAATCCAATAAGAAAAAAAAGGGTTAGGCACAAAGAGAAACCAACATAAAATAATCTTGCAATAGTGTTGTCTTACCTGAGGGTCAGCTGATGGTTCTCTTACTCACTCACCTCACAGGACACATACATGCAAATGATATCAAAAGCACATTAGAGCAGCACACAGTCGCTCCAAGACGAAAGCACAGATTCTTTACTCTTTTTTTTTAATGAATTATGGGGCAAATGGAGCTGTTAAAGGAATGATTTGTGCACACAACCAAGTAAAAAACCCCAAGCAATAAAACAAAACATGCGACATGGCAGAAGACCACCACCAAATAAAATGACAGATATATCTTATAGCATTATATCTACTATATCACATATATACCATACTTCACAACTGTCCGGCAAAAAATTATTCTAATTTGATTTGTTGTTGTAGCGGTGACTGCTTGGGCTAGATAGAGGCTGACGGCCTCCTCCTTGGGAATCTGTTGGAAAGGGATTTGGCGATGGGGGCGTGGTGTGCACCAGGCTGATCCAATTGTGGTTGCAAACCTCTTGAAGAGCCTTGGGTGAGTCTTTGTAGCTCTCCCGAAGGGCCCTCGATTAATGACGTTGCATAACCTGCGCAAACATTAATAATGATTAAAATAATGTAAAAAGATCGCTTTCACTGATTACAGATGTCTTGTGCCGCTAATTGTCAAAATATGATAGAACTGCCATGACACTGCCTACCGTATGTGAGGCCTTCTGTTTGATGGGAACAACTTACCCAGGGCCCCTTTTCTGAATATGTGGAGATATCGCACGCAATACATCCCCGGAGATCCATCGCTTCTTCGTGCAGGCTCTCTGTCTTCGCATTGAAGTTGTAATGCAAGCGCCGCTAAGTGAAGCCTACAGAATATAACACAAATTTAAGACACTTTCGAAACCCTGGGTGTATATATGATCAAATACGACATTGTTATTCCATTTGGACAGCACTGACCTGCATATAACTGCCATGGTATGAAAACCCAGTGTGCTTGGGCGCGGAAGTGCAGGATCAGGGAGTGGAAGGCTTTCAAGGGAGTAAGTCTGGTGCTTAGTGGAGACAGCTGTCGAACATCCTTCAGTAAGTAGGATGTCCTTGTGATAAATACACCTCCAGCTTTTACTGCTGGCCATTGAGCCTGCAAGACACCAAGATAGTAGTAGGCAGGCACGCAGACAAGCAAATAATATTTTTTCTCCAGTGGGAAACTGAGAGCATGTCATAAATGCCACATTACTATGTACTGTACCTGGTTTCCAAGCCACTCTTTATGTCGGTTGATGTCCCCCTCCAGGAGGGGCATGAGCACAACTGGAGAAGGCAGGGGGTGTCATGGTCGTGGGAGTATGTCTTGCATGTGATTCACCACAGAGCTTCGCTTCTCATTTGGCCTCCATCACAGCTGCGTTGCCATCTTGGGTTGAGGCTGCAGTCCAGTACAGGTGGTTTATTTATGGCTGGCCTCCACAACTGTAGTTTGGTCACACCTGTTTGTCCTTTGAGGCTGTATCCAAGGTCTTCCCAGACCTGTTAGAACAAATTGGTGTTATTCGAAATGACAATAACAAAAACTGCTTGAACGTTCCAACAATGGATACATACTTTTCCCCAATGTGCCAGACATCAAAATAATGCCTCGTCCCTTCCAGGGCACAGCTCTCTTCTCTCACCCATTTGGCAACCTAAGGGAGTAAAGAGCAAACTTTTGTGGATGTGTTTGCACTGTCTGGCCCCTGCAGTGCATCAGCAAAAGCACAAAACGTCCAGCCTCAGTGGCAATTTCATAAATCCTACATTCATTTATTTTTTTTGTTAATACCTGCCGATGTCTGTCTGTGATGAGGGTTGACAAATGCAGGTCGTGCCGCCTCAGCAAGCCGATGCTGCGCTTGAGCCCCTCTATCTCACACCAAGAGCTGTTGGGGACCTCTGAGCTCTGCAACATGACATAACAGTGTAAGTGTAGAATGCTGGTGGAGGTGAAGGAACCGTAGGGTTGCTTGTCCAAGCATTATAATACACTGTACACTAGTTAGGAAACATAATAAAGCCCTATGCATGGTTGTACACGTGGAAAATTGCTATATTAAGATGCAGTCCATTTACCAAATTGAGAGAGAGTTTATTTCTCTGTCTAATAACATCAGACTTACCTGAACAAGCTCTGAACATCAACCACCTTGTTTACTCTGTTCCTCTTATCAAAAGAGTAGGAGCCGTACTTGGCACAGTGCCCTGGAGAATCTGACCTGGGGATAATTAGAAATTACAATTAGAATGTTTCAAGTTTTTAATAACCAGTGTCTGTAAAGACAATCCACCATGCCATCTGCAAATGTAAACTAAAGCCGCCCTACATGACAACAAATAACAAAATCAAAATGCACAACTGGTCTATGAGCTCTCGCACCAAAAAAGTGAGGAGAACAGTATTAGGATTACTGAAAGAATACTAACATGAGATTAAAAAAAGTTCATACACCCCTTAGTGGCAGCTAGCATAGAATAAACAAATTCTGCGTTACCTGCAGTCACCAGCAACAACTAGGCCTCCATCCATTGCCTTGAGGTCACTAAAATTCTTTGCCTGCTTCGTTCTGCCAGGCCTGAATGATGACAGGGATGGTTGTAATGTGTGCGCTGAATGGCGAAAGTAAGGTGCTTGTGCCGGATGCACATGATGAGGCCAAACAGGGTCCAACATCCGTAATGTCTGGGTGGCCAAACATCACAGAGAAATGGATGGCCCGCTTTAAAAGGAGGGTGTTGCAGGTGGGCATATTCCTGTGTAGGATCGGCTGGTTTTGCCAGAAACGCTGGTAGTCCACATGATGCACAGACCCTAGATATTTTAGGAAACACACATGACCCAGTAGTGTATAACACTCAAATGTGATGGCATCATAAACCCACAGACTAAAGCAAGCCTCGGAAATAAACATTGTAAATTAACTGGAAAGACAAATTTGAAAATGAAGCCACTCAGCACCAACCAAGCTAGCCAATATAAATCCACAAGTTATTAGACTGTTATAGCAACTAATGTGGAGTGGAGGATGTACTGATCACGATTGCACTTGAGCATTGTGAAGCATATTCGATTTAAACAAAATCTTATTTCTACCTTGCTGTGTTTATACAACAAATGTTCCGCTTCCTGCTGCACGATTTCTTTACTATTCTGACTTCTCACAACAGGTCGGACAGATGGCAAACAGGGCCCATGAGCTCCTCTTGGCAAACATGAATTTGTCAATGCCACTACAGCAAAAAAGCAAGAGGGGGGGGGGGGGGGGTCAGTCAAACTACAAAGTTGGTTCTATTAGATTGGATCTTTTAAAATGATCTCACTTTTTGTTGTGGGGTCACAAGTTGGAGGTGGCTCCTCACACAACACACTTCCTCAACCTCCTCAGACATCTGGTCTCCTGGTACCCCATGAATGTAATCACTGATGACAGAGAGCTCATCTTCTCCATCCCGTTGGGTCAGGACTAGTGAGGGTGGGGAAAGTTTTGTGTCCCCATGCGTGAACCATCTTGGGCTTCAAGTTTACTTGCACAGCTGTGGCAGAGTCAATAAACATAGTCAAACATACGACAATCATGGCAAATCTAATCCCTTGGGTTCTTTTAGATCATATCAACCACTAAAAAAATTACAAGATTTACTATAGCGGCCCTTTGTCGCTATCGACGCACGCTGCGGTTTAAAGGGCTTTACGCGTGCCAATGTAAGTGTAGGTGTAGCCAAAGTGCATAACACAGCAACTGTCCAGTCAAAGCTTCTCTTGTTGTTGCCCATTTATTTATACAGCCGACTCGAATACTCATTAAACACAACAACACATTCTCTCTGTGGCATAACACGGCATGGCACGGTCAAAACCGTATGAGTTCCTCAGCGTGCGCACCTGCGCTGATTACCCACCTACATTTATCACTTCAAGCCAATTACCTGAACAGAAATCGCCACCTACTGGCACAAAATGTGTACAACATTTCAAAACAAAGAAAATTACCGATTTGGCTCCTACACACCGGCCCCTAATTGTTAATGGCGTGTAACATAACAATTCAAACAAACAAAAAAAACAAAAGGAGCCAACTGTTCTTCTTAGTGATAAATGTATAACAATCCCATTAGTGCAAAAATACCAATTAAACCTCACAGGCTGCCATCAGCAGGAGGCAAAGTTTAGTTACAGGCCTTTCCATAATACTAGACTTTGTCTTGAGACGAACAGATCGCACAAACCCATGCTTGTCAGGAAAGGTTTCCAGAACTTTACCAAGCAGCCAAGAGCCTCGAGGAGCTGTTGAGTCCACCACTAACACAATGTCCCCAGCAGCAAGACTTCTTTTCCCCTGGCTCCACTTCTGCCTCTCCTGAAGCAACAGAAGATACTCTTGCACCCATCGCTTCCAGAACAAATCTGAGAGGTATTGGACCTGTCTCCACCGTCGTTTGACATACTGATCTTGCTTCACAAACACTCCAGGTGGTACAGCAGGTTTGCCCTTTAGGAGGAGAATGTGATTGGGTGTAAGAGGTTCAAGGTCGTTCGGATCCTCTGATAACTTGGTGATGGGCCGATCATTTAGTATGGCCTCAACTTCACAAAGAACTGTATGCAGTCCATCATCATCCAGTGTTTGTAGACGCAGAACCGAATTGAGCACCTTTCTGATCATCCGAATAACACGCTCCCAAACACCACCATGATGGGACGCTGCAGGTGTATTGAAACTCCACTTGATTCCATGTTGAAGCAGTGCTCCCTGTATCTTGCTGTGATTCAACTTTGCAAGAGCCTCACGCAATTCTCTCTCCGATCCAACGAAATTAGTACCATTGTCAGACAACATGTGGGTAACTTGGCCTCTTCTGCTCATAAATCGCCTCAAAGCATTAATGCATGCATCAGTGTCTAATGAGGTTGCCATCTCCAGGTGAACTGCTCTGCTTGACAAACAGGTAAAAATCACCCCATAACGTTTACACATGCTTCTCCCTCTTCTCACCTCAATTGGTCCAAAGTAGTCGACTCCCGCACTTGAAAATGGAGGGAGATCAGGCAGAGTCCTCTCCAGTGGCAAGTCCGCCATCTTCTGTTCACCTGGTTGTACAGTGAAGCGTCTGCAGGTGCAACAGTCAGATATCACTTTCCTTATTGCTGAATTAGCCCCTGTGATCCAATAACTTTTCCTCAGTGTGGACAATGTGTGGTTTCTTCCACTGTGGCCCAACTGACGGTGGATGTGCCTTAAGATGAGAGTTGCCACATGTTGATCTTTAGAAAGAATAAGTGGATGCTTACTCTCCTCCGGCAGTGCTGCGTTACTCAGCCGCCCTCCAACTCTCAGCAGGCCATCTTCCAGGCGTGGATCCAGTTTGTACACAGAACTTCTCTTTCTGACTGATGACTTTCCAGACAAGAGTGTGTCAATTTCCTCCTTAAACCGCTGCTGTTGAGCATACTTAATGATGGAAACCTCTGCCTCCAATAGGTCGTCTGAAGAAACACTCTGCCCCCCAAGCGTCTTTCTGACCCTCTTCATCTCCAACTGCACGTGCGTGGATTGGTTGATTGGGTCAGATGCCAACTCCTTTCTCACTTGATGTAACTTCAACAGAGCTTTCTTCACCTTGAGGAACCATGCAACTGAGACCTTCAGTCTCTGCCAGCTTGAAAAATAAGTGAGCAGCTGGTCAGTAGCACTGGGTGAGTCTTTCACAATTACTGCACTCACAATGAAGTCTCCTTTTACTTCTGGGTCATCCAGAGAAACCGCCATTTCCACAACACACTCTGGCCAATGCTCCTCTGACTTCCATAGGAAGCTGGGCCCTTCCACCCATCTGCTGCCAGTCAACAGTGCGTCCACCTTCATACCTCTGGATGCATCATCAGCTGGATTCATTTTAGAACCGACATATCTCCACTGTGACACATTGGTAGCATCCCTGATGGTTGAAACTCTGTTTCCCACGAAGGTATGAAATCGTTTATCTTCATTTTTTATATATTTCAGGACGGAGGTGCTGTCTGTCCAGAAGACTGAATCTTCCAACTGTAGCTGCAGCTCTGCTCTCAACATCCTGTCCACTCGAACAGCAAGAACCGCCGCTGTGAGCTCCAAACGTGGGATAGTGACCTGTTTTAGTGGTGTCACTCTTGCTTTTCCAAGTAGAAAGGCGACCTGAACATTATGCTGACAGTTCTCCATCCTCACATAACTGACGACACCATATCCACATTCACTTGCGTCGGAGAAGTGATGCACACGAGCATGTACAAGCGGTCCAAAATCCTTTGGCTTAATGCACCTCTCGATCTTAAACTCTGCAAGCTTGACAAGCTCCTCCAGCCACTTTGTCCAGTGCTGCTGTATGTCACCTGGTAAGTTGTCGTCCCATCCAAAGTTTCTCCTGCATAGCTCCTGCAGCAACATTTTGCCTGGTAGAGTGACTGGTGCAATGAACCCCAAAGGATCATACACTGAACTGAGCAGAGAAAGCATGCCTCGTCGAGTGTAAGGTTTTTCCTTCATCAACATCCCAAATTGGAAGGCATCACTCTCAATGCACCACTGCAAACCAAGGGCTCTTTCCAAGGGAAGACTGTCTCTGTCTAGATCCAGCTCCTTTAAGTCCTTGGCTCGATGCTCCTCTGTGACAGTATGCAGCACCACACGGCTATTACTGACCCACTTTGTCAGGTGAAATCCTCCTCGTAGGCAAAGAGCTGTGAGATCTTTAATCAGCTGAGCAGCTTCCTCTTCAGATGATGTGCTCTTTAAGCAATCGTCCACATAAAAGCTTTGCTTCACTGTGTTGGTGACATCAGCAGGGAAGCAGGCTTTCCCATCCTCAGCTGTTTTCCTGAGTGCGTAGCAAGCGCAGCTCGGGGAGGAAACGGCTCCAAACAAATGAACAGTCATCCTATACTCTGTCACCTCTTGCTTCATGTCACCCTCAGGCCACCACAGGAAACGAAGAAAATCTTTGTCCGTCTCTGCTACTTTAACCTGGTAAAACATCTTCTGTATGTCTCCCATAACTGCTACAGGCTCCTGCCTGAACCTGGTGAGCACTCCCAGAAGACTACTGGTGAGGTTGGGCCCCTGCAGCAGCTGACTGTTTAGTGATGTTCCTTTAAATGTTGCTGCACAGTCAAACACCACACGCAGAGTATTCTTCCTTGGATGGTAGACTCCGTGGTGCGGGATATACCAGACCTTTCCTTCAACACCATCCAACTGATGCTGCGGTACCTTCTCTGCATAGCCATTGGAGATTACATCAGTGAAGAAGCTTGCATATTCCTGATGGAACCGCTCATCTCTCTGAAATCTCCTCTTGAGTCCCAATAACCTTTGCTTGGCCATAGACAGATTGTTTGAGAATGTAGGATGCTCTTTCCTGAAAGGCATTTTTAGACTGTAATGTCCATCCTGAAGCTTTGCAGAATGACTGACAATGTCCAAAAACCTCATGTCTTCTCTTGACATTTCCTCTTTATCATAAGTTTTTTCATTGAAGTCATGCATGTACTGACTGGTGAGCATTTCCTCCAACTTCCTCACAGAAATCCTGTTCACTGTGGCAGAGAGAAACTCTGTCTCCAAGGCACCACTGCTTCCACTCAGTGGACCATTAATGATCCATCCCAACACAGTTCTAATAGCGTACGGGCCATTCCCGTGGCTGTTGATGACCTCCCATGGTTCCAGCAATTTGGGAGCGTTGGTTCCTATCAACAAATCAACGTTTGCTTTTATGTGTGGGATGTGAACATCTGACAGGTAAGACCATTTATCCAGCTCCTCAGTTGTTATTATGTTATTAGTGGTGACTGGCATTTTCCTTTGGCTCAGGACCTCTGGGAGACTATAAAAGTCATTGCCATCCAACCCAGCCACCTCCAAATCAGTGATGGAATAAGCTGGAACAACAGTCTCCTGGCTGCATCTGGTGCTCAAACAAAAAAAGCTGGGTTCCCTCTGCCTGTAACATTCAGTCTCTGTGCATGAGATTTTCGGAACGAGAACGTGGCTGAGCTGCCAGGGTCCAAGAAATGCATAAGTTGTTATAATGTCATTTCCCTTTGCAGACTTCACACTTACAGGAAGAATTGGAAGGCACAGCCATCCTTACCGGCCCTGTATGACACACATGTTTGGAGAAAGACGCTGGTTGTGTTCTTTTTGCTCTGGAGCTGCTTGTTTGCCTTTTTGATGTGCAGCACCAGTGGGATGAGTTTTGACCACAGACTTTGCATGTTAAGCGCCTCTCGGCATTCATCCGACTCATGTGACCATCCACTAAGCATGCAAAGCAAACTCCCCTCTTTCCCTCAGTGAAGTTGAAATTTCTTCCTTGTGCCCTTTCCCATTAAAATAGTTTACTACACTCCTCCATGTGTGAACTGTATGAACAAACAAAGACCATCCAACTCTAACTGACTTCTCACAGTCTTGCGCCGGTGCTCCTCCCTCCTTTCTGATGTGAGGTCTATGGGTACAGGTTCGGTGGCAACAATGTCTTCCTTTCACCCTGTTTCACAGTGAGTGAATAGTACTTAGCGAAGTGCCGGTCGAGATACTGTCTTTTGTTGCAGCGGCCGCTGCAATAGCCAGGATGGAATCTTGGATGTCGGTCCGAACAGAGGATCAGAAAGAATTTTAACATGACGCCTCCCGACAAAGACTACCAGTCATTTAAAGTGAGCCTCTCTGTTTTGTGTTCGATTCCATGA
>OLKM01002653.1:36470-48970 GCA_900291075.1 Melanogrammus aeglefinus | reverse complement strand
ATGTGACGAGGAGCTTCATTTAGAAGCAGGACCAAACGCTGCACTCCAGAGAAGTACACGCAGGACTCGCCTGACCAGGATTCGCCTGACCAGGACCCACCTGACCAGGACCCACCTGACCAGGACTCACCTGACCAGGTGAGTCCTGACCAGGACTCACCTGACCAGGACTCACCTGACCAGGACTCACCTGACCAGGTGAGTCCTGACCAGGACTCACCTGACCAGGACTCACCTGACCAGGACTCACCTGACCAGGTGAGTCCTGACCAGGACTCGCCTGACCAGGACTCGCCTGACCAGGACTCACCTGACCAGGACTCACCTGACCAGGTGAGTCCTGACCAGGACTCACCTGACCAGGACTCACCTGACCAGGACTCACCTGACCAGGTGAGTCCTGACCAGGACTCACCTGACCAGGACTCACCTGACCAGGACTCACCTGACCAGGACCCACCTGACCAGGACCCACCTGACCAGGACCCACCTGACCAGGACCCACCTGACCAGGACTCACCTGACCAGGACCCACCTGACCAGGACCCACCTGACCAGGACTCACCTGACCAGGACCCACCTGACCAGGACCCACCTGACCAGGACTCACCTGACCAGGACCCACCTGACCAGGACTCACCTGACCAGGACTCACCTGATGCTCTCCGTCCCGCCTGCAGCTGGACATGGAGAAGGAGGTGAACAACGAGATGGCCAATCGGATGTCTCTGTTCTACGCTGAGGCCACGCCCATGCTCAAGACCCTCAGCACCGCCACCACCAACTTTGTGTCGGAGGTGAGACCCCCGCTCAGTCCATGTCGTTTACCAAACGAGAGGCGCACAAGGCCGACCAATCATCACTGGGATGACATCGTTGGTCGGTCCTAACGATGGGATCTGGATCCTCATTGGACCGACCAATGGGGATCCAGATCCCATCGTTAGGACCGACCAATGAGGATCCAGATCCCATCGTTAGGACCGACCAATGAGGATTCAGATCACATCTTTAGGACCGTCCAATGAGGATTCAGATCCCATCGTTAGGACCGACCAATGAGGATCCAGATCACATCTTTAGGACCGACCAATGAGGATCCAGATCCCATCGTTAGGACCGACCAATGAGGATTCAGATCCCATCGTTAGGACCGACCAATGAGGATTCAGATCCCATCGTTAGGACCGACCAATGAGGATCCAGATCCCATCGTTAGGACCGACCAATGAGGATCCAGATCCCATCGTTAGGACCGACCAATGAGGATCCAGATCCCATCGTTAGGACCGACCAATGAGGATCCAGATCCCATCGTTAGGGCCGACCAATGAGGATCCAGATCCCATCGTTAGGGCCGACCCTGTCCCCCGTCCCAGCGGTCTCCTGACCCCCCTCCTCCTCCTCCCTCCCCCAGAACAAGACCCTCCCGCTGGAGAACACGACGGACTGTCTCAGCACCATGGCCAGCGTCTGCAAGGTCATGCTGGAGACCCCGTAAGACCCTCAGACTCACTCACTCACTCACTCACTCACTCACTCACTCACTCACTCACTCACTCACTCACTCACTCACTCACACGCCCATCAGTCACAGTACAGTGTGTGTGTCTTTGTATACAGGCTCGTATTTGAAGGTGTAAACGTATTAACAATGAAAGCACTGCCTGTACCATATATATTTATATATATGGTACGTGGGTCTCTCTCCCTCTCTGTCTCTTTTTCCCTGTCTCTCTCTCCCTGTCTCTCTCTCTCTCCCTGTCTCTGTCTCCCTCTCTGTCTCTCTGTCTCTGTCTCTGTGTCTCTCTCTCTCTCTCTCTCTGTCTCTCTGTCTCTCTGTCTCTCTCTCCCTCTGTCTCCCTCTCTCTGTCTCTCTCTCTCTGTGTCTCTGTCTCCCTGTCTCTGTCTCTTGTGTCTCTGTCTCCCTGTCTGTCTGTCTCTCTCTCTCTCCCTGTCTGTCTCTCTGTCTCCCTGTCTGTCTCTCTCCCTGTCTCCCTGTCTGTCTCTCTCTCAGGGACTACACCAGTCGGTTCAGTAGGGACGACACCCTTCTGTTCTGTATGAGGGTGATGGTGGGCGTCATCATCCTCTACGACCACGTTCACCCCAACGGGGCCTTCAACAAGTCCTCCAAGATAGACGTAGGCACAAGTACACAAACACTGACACACACAAACTGAGGGACACACACACAATGACAAATAGAAATAAACACACACACACTGAGACACGTGCACACACTCACCCAGCCTTCAGGTGGCCTCCAGACATCCTCACCGTGTGTGTGTGTGTGTGTGTGTGTGTGTGTGTGTGTGTGTGTGTGTGTGTGTGTGTGTGTGTGTGTGTGTGTGTGTGTGTGTGTGTGTGTGTGTGTGTGTGTGTGTGTGTGTGTGTGTGTGTGTGTGTGCAGATGAAAGGCTGTATAAAGGTGCTGAAGGACCAGCCTGCAGACTCAGTGGAAGGCCTCCTCAACGCTCTGAAGTACGTCTCCCCTCCTCCTCCTCTCCTCCTCCTCCTCCTCCTCCTCCTCCTCCTCCTCCTCCTCCTCCTCCTCCTCCTCCTCTCCTCCTCCTCCTCCTCCTCCTCTCCTGATCTCTGCCTCTAGTGCTTCATACTAACGTCACATTAACCCTAAGATATATAAGGTATAATATAGTATCTTGACAGCGGCCTTATATCTGTGGCTCTAACGTTGCTTAAAACATTAACAAGTTGGTCTTGAATCCACATTTAGAAATGTGAATTTATTTTTATAAACATTTGTAAGTTTTCCTTATGTTTTCAAAACAGACATGAGTCTGTTTGCACACTGCTTTATAATAAAACTAGATCTTGTTGTCACGCTTTCAAATATTACTGACCTCTACGCGACCTCTACCGTGACCTCTACCGTGACCCCTCCCTCCGCAGGTTCACGACCAAACACCTGAACGACGAGTCCACTCCCAAGAACATCCGCTCAATGCTCCAGTAGCCCCACCCCCCCGCCGTGGGTGCGTTTGTTTTTTAGTTCGCAACCATGAAGAGGACCGATGGCCTCAGACAAAAGATGTATATGTTTACATTATTTAAAAGACAAAAGATGTTGTTAATACTCTGTGTGTGCGTGTGCGTGTGCGTGCGTGTGCTTGTGTGCGTGTGTGTGCGTGTATTTGCCTTCGCCATTCCTACGAAGATACTCAGTCGCTCTGCTCATCCGTCAGCACACATGAGAAGAAAGAAGCACACACCATGCCTTGACCGGTGTTACTAAAGCAGCAGTACCTTACCTCCAGGGGGGCCCTGAATCCCCTCGTCATTGACAGCCATTGGCCTCCCTCTTGTGATCGGTGTTCTACCGTATGAGTGGGGGACACGCCCTCTCGTGATGTCACAAGTGGGCGTCTCCACCATTCTTACACTAGGACACTCACTTGTGACATCACAAGAGGGCGTGTCCAACGTTAATATGGCAGGGCACTTCCACTTGTGACACCAAACATCTCTGTGAACCCTTGTGGCCTCACATGTGTAAATGGCTCTTAATGGCTGATCCTTGCGCCACCTGGTGGTGAGACAGGTGAGCACACCCTCTGGACACCTGCCAGCCTTAAATGTCATTACTGTCGCTTAGCTAGCAAAAACCCTTGGAAATCGTCTGTTAAACATGTGAAAGACTCGCCTGTCCGTCTGCGTGGGCCGTGTGTCGCATCTCCTCCAGCTTATAATCCCCGTTCTCTCGCTTGGAGAGTTGAGACACATGACACAGATGATGTTGTTATCCTGCTGCCTTGGAAGGAAGAGTTATCGTGTTTATCCGGTGCGAGGCCACGTGGAGCTTTACTGGAGCGGTCCGCTGGGCCGACGGCACTGTGTCTGCGCCGCACAATAAACCAAATGTTTCTTCTCGTCGTTGTAACCTCTGTTCTTGGGGTGATATTTATGTCCTGCGTGTGTGTGAAGTGCTTCATTAAGTATCCCCTCCCCTCTCCCGGTGTTGCTTTTGTGACGGACTGTATTAAAACAAAAGGTTTTAAAGAAGAAGCGAGAGGTAGATCCTGCTAGGTGTTGATGGTTCTGTTCCTCGCTCTGAGCGTCTGTGGGGGGTCGCCGGTCCGACACCGGCCAGACCCCCGGGGTGAAAGGACCGAGGGAGCGAGAGAGAGTGGGTGACATCCACCCAGTGAACCTCTTTCCCTCTGCTCTCTCTCCTCGCGTGTCTGGAGGTCTGTCCGAGGTGTCCTTGTCTCAAGGTTGATTTAATTAATTACGTTTGGTTCCAGAACCCTTTTGAACACAGTTGAAACAAAGGCCTTGTTACGTTAAGTGTTGGGAAGGGAAGTATTTTAAGATGACTGGTTTGGTTCCTGAATCCGCCCTGGGCTTCTCTGTCATCCGAAATAAAAGATTTACCCCTTTGTATTATTATAGATAGTTAACCAAAGACGCATTAATCCTTGAATCACTGGCTGTGACACATTTAAATTAAATCTGACCACATCATCGCTGTCCAGATTATGTCCAACTGTGTTATATTGTTGAGGGTCATTGGGCTGGGCTCACTGGTTCTGCGTAGATGGGATCCATTCGGTTACCAGTTCGTTGGAATCTGCCGAGAATTTGGTCCGTAAATGTTTGACTGCAAACAACATACTATTTCTTCAAGAACCACTGGCTTTAGTTTACACAATCGTCTGTGCAGCCTTCCAAATCAACCTTTTGAAGCATTGCGGTTGCCATTGTTACAGCGGTATTCGATACCTTGATTTAGCGAACCAGTATTCCCATCTGCTTTTGTGCTCTTAAATTCATCCTATACCATATCACACGTATACTCACCGCTCATAAATGAACCGTACTCGCATTGTTACCTACTAATTCATCCCATATCTTTGAATAAATCCCTTGTGTTTTATCCCTGGTGTCAGTTTTAGAAACATAACTGTAAGCCATACTGGGAGGTCTGGGTGTGATAGTGCGTGAGTGTCGTGGTCACATGGGAATGAATGATTAGCGTGCATTTACAAACACCGTGATGTATGATACTGACATTGTACATGAACTGACTTGAAGTGGGCTCTTGGTATTTTGATTATAATTCTTTTTTTTTGTTAAACCTTATTCCAAAATGGATGTACACAAAGCTTTCCCTTCCTTTTCTTTTTTACCCGAAATATGCTACTGTGTTATTCTGAGATTTCAACTGTTTTTAACTGAAACGGTCAGTTTATTGTCAGTTAACTGACAATTAATTAACTGACAGTTCAGATTCTTGAGTTCTGACTCCATGTTTATAATGATTTGGCCTTGTAACGAATGGGATGTGTGGATTGAAAATTAAAGGTGGTACATTTCTTAAATTGTCAATCTTTTGTTTGATTCTTCCTCGTGTTTCTATTTATTTTTTACACTAGTAGATTTCTGCTGGTGTCCCCTTGTCAAATACAAAATGGATAAATAGGGTTCTTGGTATTCCTGGTAAAGCCAGTAAGTTCTTTCGCCTTACTCAATATTCTTGCGATGTTACCAGACCGTACTGTTCTTTCACCAGTCTCAAAAAATAGCACATTTTAAGCTGCAGACTCAGTTGAGAAGGCCCCGTCCACACGAACCCGGTTTTTTTTTAAACCGTGTGTTTCTCTCCACGGTTTCGCCGTTCGTCCACACGTAACCGCAGTTGTCGGCTCCTGAAACCGGAGTTTTTTGTAATCGGAGTCCAGGGTGAACTTTTCCGAATACTCCGGTTTCAGCAGTCACGTGGACAGGAAAACCGCAGTTTTTGGTGCCTTGTCGACATTGTTTGACGTCACACTGTGCGACGGTAAACAGTATAAGTAGTATCCATGGAGACCAACGTATCACTTGACTATCATCAGATCATCAGATTATCATCTTGGACTGACACGAATCCCACATTTTCTTGAATTCTTCTTATTTAAAATTCATGAGTAACAGTGAGAAGTAACTCAACTTCGCTGTCCGTCCACACGAAGGAATCTGTCCGGCCTCGGTTCGCCATTGTTGTTTTTCCGGTATGAATTTTTCCAGCCTTGTGATTGGCTAAATGGTCTCCCTGTTTGGAGTGCTATCGCCACCTACTGCTTTGGAATGCACGTTTGAGGCGGATTTGCGGTCTCGTGTGGACGGAGTTATTTTTTATCAAACCGGTGGTGTGGACGCAAAAAAAAATTTAACCGGGGTCCATAAAAGTTCGGTTTCAAAAATACCCGGGTTTGTGTTGACGGGGCCTCAGTGTGGTGTAGTTCAGAGTTCCTCCCGAAGAGGGCGCTTTTCTGTGTTCCAAGGCTGGCTGTCAAACAGCAGCACTGCTTTTAGGGAAGATAGTAGTCACTGTCCACAAGGAACTATTCGATTTATCCGGGACTAACTTTTTACATGACATGGTAACACAAATGTATTCTATTGCGCATTTTACCATAAAAGGGGAATGATATGAGTTTGTCCAGCCCTGAGTTTTTGTTTGCGTACGTCTGTCTCCGTGGCAACTTCTTATTCTGATGTCGTGTTGAGTTATTATGTCAAGTTTAGCTTCCGACCACATCCTAAATGCATCTGAGAAAGTTTCTAATCAATTCTGGAGATAGTGTTGTCATGTGAATTGTAATGTCGTGGATAAGGCTCGATGATGTCCGTGTCTCAGTGGCGGGCAGTGTTGGACGACCACCGGGTTCAAGTGCTGCCTGGAACCATCATCACCAAGAGGGTCTGGACTCGTCTTGAAGTAATATCATGCAGTGTGACGTGACGATGACCCCCCCATTGGTCCGATTTTACATCCCATGAAAATAAAACATCAACAACCCGCAATGCTACATATTTTATTCCAAACGTCCGCACAGAATGAGCTGCAGCAGTCCGTCCTCCAGCCGGGTACGAGGGGCCTGACGGTGGGACGTCGGGCTGGACACCTCGACGGAGGTCCACAGTAGGCGGCGGTTTGGTGTTTTTATTATAAAATTAATTTTAAAGCTAAAATACAAAAGCAACTTTAAATATCTACTGAGAAACATGTCTACTGCATGATTTAAAAAAAGCATATTTACATTGCATTCAGTCACGACGGGGCGCCACTCCGTCCGGTCCGGGAGGTGATGGTTCAAGGCGGCTGTGTTGAAGCCATCATACCGGACTAAATCGATTTAAAGCTCATAAATCACCTTTTTGCCAGTAAAAATAAGCGACCATTTCCAATCGTAAATCCTGAAAAAATAGCGTTGGTCATGTTGGGAAGCCGTAGAAATACCGGGAAGTTCTAACACGGAGAAAGGTTAAGAGGGTCACTGTGTGCTATGCAACAGCGCCCCAAGCAGGCCGGTCTGAGGTAGCGCAGCCCAGAGGAAATGATACACTGAATGGATTTCAACAAGAAAACAAAATGCGTTTCTTTTCACAATAGTGCATTTCTCTAAATCAAAAACCAACACAATGTTGGTCACTCTAAAATTAAGACTAAAAAATTACCCATAAAAATGTGAACGTTGAACCTTCACGAGTTCCTCGATAGGAAGGCAGTTGATCCTGAGAAAGAAGTTAATACTGTAGCTCTGCCCTCCAAATACACGACACCAGGACTCTTTTCACAATAAAAGCCATATACCAGGACTCTCTTCATAATAAAAGCGCCATTGTTCCACCTCTCAGAAACCTTGGGTCCTGAATCGGACTCTGAAAGAAGGGCTCAGTTCCAATTGGTGAATTAAAACGGCTATATACAAAATATACACCCTAACAATTCATCAACGCAGTGGCTTGTTCCAGAGATTCAAACGGAGCAAACTTTGAAAACAACTTCTAGCAAAAATGAACAATATTCCAAATAGTCCATCGGCCAATCAGGTGGAGGCGTGTCTCTGCTCTGATAGGTTTAGGACCAGGTCTCTGGAGCCGGCCGGGGGCGGGGTCAGGGGTCGGGGGTCGGCCTAGTAGACCCCGGGGATGATGCGGTAGGGCACGGCCCGGCAGTAGTCGTCCCAGGCCGAGCCGTACTTCCTGCGGCAGTCGGACGTGTCGCGGGCGTCGCGGTGGACCAGCAGGATGACGAAGTAGATCATGTAGTACCACGGCAACAGGTGGCTGAAACCTACACACACACACACACAGGTAAACACCATGTGGTACCACGGCAACAGGTGGCTGAAACAGGTGGCATTCCCATTGAAACTCACGGCGCGGTGAATAGTCTTCAAAACGAGCGCTGGTAAATCGTGAACAATGAATTAAGCTGCAATCAGACAACGTGGTTATATGCTACAGACCAGGGGTCTCAAACTTGCGGCCCGGGATGATATTTTGTGGCCCCCTACTTGACATCAAAGTTCAGCGTTAGTGCGGCCCTCGCGCTATTGTCAAACGCACAGAGCGGCTTGCCACGCTTTTTTATGACTTGTGACAGGGCGACCAGATGTCCCAGTTATGAGTTGTGTGTCCTGAGTCCCGACAAAAGCCAAAGGACGCTACAACGGTTCCACCAACTGCTATGAAACGTCGGCTGTCGTCAGCGACTACATAACGTGATCTGATGACAGCCCCATCATTATCCTAGATTGTGGTGGGCTCAGTTGTGCTACTTTCTCTGTGGAGTACTTGATGGGGCCCAGCCTGACCCAGACTGTACCTCCAGCGGCCCCCAGGTAAGTTTGAGACCCCTGCTCTAGACCCGGGAGCAGGGGTCAGCAACCTTTTCAACACGCAGTGCCAGTTTGACATGTCCTCGTTAATGAGTGTGCCTTAAGCAACAAGATATTAAAAATTAAACTGAATTATGACACACAGCCAAAAACATTTCCAGAAGACCTGAAATTGTACAATTTTCATATAGTCCACAATCATGCTTCAACATTTTAAATATTTTTTTAGTTGTTATGTTTGTAACAAGGGTTTAAAAATGATCATAACATATGTCCCTTCTTAAAACACCATTTTTAGAAACTCATTTAAAAACATATTTGCACTGTGAGAAATGTAAAAAAGGAGAATATATGAGAGTGATGGAGCCACCCACATCGATATCTTTAAGACCCGTACAGCTTGTGGCCTGCATGCACACAGGCCGCCTGCAACAATATTTTAAATATTTTCTTCTTTATTACTCACAACATAGGTTTAAAAACTATTAATTAATAAAAAAATTTAAAATAATAAAAAAATAAAATAAAAAATTGTTTTATTTTTATTTATTTTTTATTTTTCCTAGTGTGCCCAGGTTCTGGTGTCACGGGGGTCCAGGGTGACCCCTACCCAGAGTATCTGGTATAAAGTCTGGGGCGCATTATAAGGATGTCAACTCTATGTTGTAAGTATGTTGTAAGTGTCGAACCCCTTGACACAACGGCGCGGGGATCAGTATTGATTGTTTTACGGTTTTCGTTTCCTGATTTTTCCCAAACGGTTATGATTTAGTAACCGGTTACACGTGTAGACGTGTACCCGTGCACACCCCTAGTAAACACCATGTAGTACCACGGCAACAGGGGGCGAAACCTACACACCCCTAGTAAACACCATGTAGTACCACGGCAACAGGGGGCGAAACCTACACACCCCTAGTAAACACCATGTAGTACCACGGCAACAGGGGGCGAAACCTACACACCCCTAGTAAACACCATGTAGTACCACGGCAACAGGGGGCGAAACCTACACACCCCTAGTAAACACCATGTAGTACCACGGCAACGGAGACAAGGTCAAACATGAAGCCACACATTAATATTAATGTTGGACATGATTTTGAAGACGTGTCAGGAGCACTGACCACAGGGTAAGGACCAGGCCAGGGCCATGATCAGGTCTCCAAGGTAGTTGGGGTGTCTCACCACCCCCCACCACCCGGACACCAGCAGACTCTTCCCCGTCGCCGTGGGGATGCTCTTCATGTCTGAGAGAGAGAGAGAGAGAGAGAGAGAGAGAGAGAGAGAGAGAGAGAGAGAGAGAGAGAGAGAGAGAGAGAGAGAGAGAGAGAGAGAGAGAGAGAGAGAGAGAGAGAGAGAGAGAGAGAGAGAGAGAGAGAGAGAGAGAGAGAGACAGAGAGCGACAGACAGAGAGAGAGAGAGAGACAGAGCGACAGACAGAGAGAGAGAGTGCGAGAGCGAGAGAGCGACAGACAGAGAGAGCGCGACAGACAGAGAGAGGGGGAGAGAAAGAGAGAGGGGGAGAGAAAGAGAGAGGGGGAGGGAGAGAGACAGAGAGAGAGACAGAGACAGAGAGAGGGAAAAAGAGAGAGACAGAGGGAGAGCAAGAGAGAGGGAGAAAGAGACAGAGTGAGAGAGACAGAGAGGGAGAGAGTGAGAGACAGAGAGAGGGAGGGATAGAGAGGCAGAGAGAGGGAGAGGCAGAGAGAGGGAGGGAGAGAGAGGGAGAGGCAGAGAGAGGGAGGGAGATAGAGGGAGAGGGAGGGAGAGAGAGGGAGAGGCAGAGAGAGGGAGGGAGAGAGAGGGAGAGGCAGAGAGAGGCAGAGAGAGGGAGAGCGAGAGACAGAGGGAGAGCGAGAGGGATATTAGGGAATGCCTTGTTTGATGTAGTTGAGAATCTCTATATCTCTTTGTATCTATCTCTATATCTCTGACTGTGTATCTAACTCTATATCTCTGTGTATATATCTATAAATCTATCTCTATATCTCTTTACCTCTGTGTATCTATCTCTATATCTCTGTGTATCTATCGCTCTCTCTGTGTATCTATCTCTATATCTCTTTACCTCTGTGTATCTATCTCTATATCTCTGTGCATCTATCGCTCTGTGTATCTATCGCTCTATCTCTGTGTATCTATCTCTCTATCTCAGTGCACCTATCTCTATATCTGTATCTATCTCTCTCTTAGTGCATCTATCTCTATATCTGTGTTTATCTCTCTATATCTCAGTGTATCTATCTTTTATCTGTGTATCTATCTCTCTATCTCTGTGTAACTATCTCTATATCTCAGTGTATCTATCTCTCTATCTCAGTGTATCTATCTCTCTATCTCAGTGTATCTATCTCTATATCTCAGTGTATCTATCTCTGTATCTCAGTGCATCTATCTCTATATCTCAGTGTATCTATCTCTCTATCTCAGTGTATCTATCTATATCTCAGTGCATCTATCTCTATATCTCAGTGCATCTATCTCTATATCTCAGTGCATCTATCTCTGTATCTCAGTGTATCTATCTATATCTCAGTGCATCTATCTCTATATCTCAGTGTATCTATCTCTGTATCTCAGTGCATCTATCTCTGTATCTCAGTGTATCTATCTCTGTATCTCAGTGTATCTATCTCTGTATCTCAGTGTATCTATCTCTGTATCTCAGTGTATCTATCTCTGTATCTCAGTGCATCTATCTCTGTATCTCGGAGTGTTTATCTCTATGAGGGGGGGAGAGGGGAGGGTCTTACTGGCGAGGGAGGCGTCGGCCGGGTTCCTCCTGAAGGAGTTCTTCTGGGAGTTGGACTGCCTGAAGATGTAGAAACCCAGGACTGGAGGAAACACCCACACACGTTATAAACCACACCATTCCCACCGCACACAGACAGCCCCACCTCAAACACGGTGACCCACTGAGGGGCGAGCGTGCCACACCCAGTGCAGAGCGCGCTTCTCCGCCTGCAGCCTCATTCATCTATCGACTCGGGTCAGCCGGTTTAAAGGCCTGGATCAGTGACTCCCCACTGGTGGTCAGCTGAGGCCTTTTGACCTTAAAGGGGCCCTATTATGACCTTTTTTACTCTTTATTATTTCATTTGTTTGACCTCATAGAATTGATTTACAACAATAAAGGGTTGTCTAGCGCATTACTTTTTCTCCTACTTTTATGAGTATTACAACCCCAATGTTAAACACCCTGTTGCTTAGAATTTTGAGGCATTTCGAATCTTGGTGCTGACAGGGTGCTGACGTCAATTCAGGCACTCCCTCACTCTGTCTACTATGGCCTCGGTGCTACCTTACCAATTATATATTATATATATACAGTATATATATTATATACACAGTATATATATATATTTATAATTTATATATAAATATATATATATATATATATATATATATATATATATATATATATATATAATTTATATATAATATATAGTGTTATGTCTTTCTGTCCATCTACAAACTCTGTGCATTCTGATCCATTCCTCCTGACCCCAGCGTGTGATTGATGACGCTCTCCCATTGACTCCCATGCTTACGTCACCATGTACCGTTTCTAGGCAGCTCGGTAACAGTGATTTACTCCCCCTTGTGGGAATTTTATGGTATTGTCACTTTGCCAACCATTTATGTAAAGCGCAATAGGAGAAGGAAAAAATGGAAAAGCATAATAGGACCCCTTTCAGCTGTTAATACGCGTTTCAACGGCTGCCTGTTTCACGAGGTTCAGAGGGATCTATGCAGCTCCCTGGTGTCACCTCTCCATGAAGGCAGAGCGCAGGATCACTGCTTTACTGGTAAACAGATATCATATTTTGGTCATGACCTAACGACTGGTCCAGGAGAGAGAGAGAG
>OLKM01002653.1:30000-35996 GCA_900291075.1 Melanogrammus aeglefinus | reverse complement strand
AGAGGGAGAGGGAGAGGGAGAGGGAGAGAGAGAGACAGAGAGAGAGAGAGAGAGAGAGAGAGAGACAGAGGAGAGAGAGGGAGAGGGAGAGAGACAGAGAGAGAGAGAGAGAGGGAGAGAGACAGAGAGAGAGAGAGAGAGAGACAGAGGGAGAGTATAGACAGAGGAGACCGTCCAGATGAGTTCTACTGGGGTTAAATACTCTGATAGCCCTGTTTCCTCTTGAACCTGGCTGAGGGTCAGCGGGGGAGAGGGTGAGAGGGTGAGAGGGGGAGAGGGTCAGAGGGTGAGAGGGTGAGAGGGTGAGAGGGGGAGAGGGTGAGAGGGTGAGAGGGTGAGAGGGGGAGAGGGGGAGAGGGTGAGAGGGTGAGAGGGGGAGAGGGTCAGAGGTGGAGAGGAGCGCTGACGTTTGAGGGTGACGATGACCAGCAGGGCGGGCGGGGCCAGGCCGTGGGGGTGCTCCACCAGGTAGTAGGCCTGCAGGCTGTAGGTGAAGGGCACCCACACCAGGTCCCCGAAGGCCAGCATGAAGCCGAAGCCGTCGTGCATCAGGTCCATGGTGGTCAGGATGGCCTCCTGGGGACACAGGGGGACGCCCTTATTATGGGATGGCCTCAGGGGGACGCCCTTATTATGGGATGGCCTCAGGGGGACGCCCTTATTATGGGATGGCCTCAGGGGGACGCCCTTATTATGGGATGGCCTCAGGGGGACGCCCTTATTATGGGATGGCCCCAGGGGGGGACACCCTTATTATGGGATGGCCCCAGGGGGGACGCCCTTATTATGGGATGGCCTCAGGGGGACGCCCTTATTATGGGATGGCCCCAGGGGGGGACACCCTTATTATGGGATGGCCCCAGGGGGGACGCCCTTATTATGGGATGGCCCCAGGGGGGACGCCGCTTATTATGGGATGGCCCCAGGGGGGACGCCCTTATTATGGGATGGCCCCAGGGGGGGACGCCCTTATTATGGGATGGCCCCAGGGGGGACGCCGCTTATTATGGGATGGCAGCGCTAGTGTTTAGTATGGGATGGCAGCACTAGTGTTTATTATGGGATGGCAGCACTAGTGTTTATTATGGGATGGCAGCACTAGTGTTTATTATGGGATGGCAGCACTAGTGTTTAGTATGGGATGGCAGCACTAGTGTTTATTATGGGATGGCAGCACTAGTGTTTATTATGGGATGGCAGCACTAGTGTTTATTATGGGATGGCAGCACTAGTGTTTAGTATGGGATGGCAGCACTAGTGTTTATTATGGGATGGCAGCACTAGTGTTTATTATGGGATGGCAGCACTAGTGTTTATTATGGGATGGCAGCACTAGTGTTTATTATGGGATGGCAGCACTAGTGTTTATTATGGGATGGCAGCACTAGTGTTTATTATGGGATGGCAGCACTAGTGTGTATTATGGGATGTGCTGTGTGTGAGTACCTCGTTCCAGAGGCCGTCCACCACGTAGAGCAGCTGGAAGGCGTTGACCAGCAGCATGGCGGGAGAGGGAGCGCTCAGACCCTGGAGCCGCATCTCAGCCACAGCCAGGGAGGCATTGATCACACACTGGAGGAGGGGGGAGACAGGTTAGTGTGTCTATAGACCCAGACCCACCAGGGGGCGCCCCCTATAGACCCAGAGACATGAGGCTGCAGCTCCCCTTCTGCCCACCAGGGGGCGCCCCCTATAGACCCAGAGACATGAGGCTGCAGCTCCCCTTCTGCCCACCAGGGGGCGCCCCCTATAGACCCAGAGACATGAGGCTGCAGCTCCCCTTCTGCCCACCAGGGGGCGCCCCCTATAGACCCAGAGACATGAGGCTGCAGCTCCCCTTCTGCCCACCAGGGGGCGCCCCCTATAGACCCAGAGACGTGAGGCTGGGGGTCCCCTTCTGCCCACCAGGGGGCGCCCCCTATAGACCCAGAGACATGAGGCTGCAGCTCCCCTTCTGCCCACCAGGGGGCGCCCCTTATAGACCCAGAGACGTGAGGCTGGGGGTCCCCTTCTGCCCACCAGGGGGCGCCCCCTATAGACCCAGAGACGTGAGGCTGGGGGTCCCCTTCTGCCCACCAGGGGGCGCCCCCTATAGACCCAGAGACGTGAGGCTGGGGGTCCCCTTCTGCCCACCAGGGGGCGCCCCCTATAGAACCAGAGCCTTGAGGCTGTGGGTCCCCTTCTGCCCACCAGGGGGCACCCCCTATAGACACAGAGACGTGAGGCTGGGGGTCCCCTTCTGCCCACCAGGGGGCACCCCCTATAGACACAGAGACGTGAGGCTGGGGGTCCCCTTCTGCCCACCAGGGGGAGCATGTGATCCACTCACCCAGCCAATCAGCCCGGGGCGCATCTCACAGAAGAACTTGAGGTCAAAGGTCCCGATGCGGGGGTTCAGCTCGCGGCCCTTGAAGAAGTCGTACATCAGGCTCCCTGCAGGGGGGTCAAAGGTCATCTCATTCATTTGAACATACTCCACCTCCTCACCAAGGTTGTCATTTAGCACACGCCTGTATCCATAGCAACTTGTTTAAAAGGAGCCGGCCAGCGGGGATGGAACCCAGCCTTCCAGCGTGGAGCCGGGCCGCCGCTGGCCGCTCAGCCCTCTGCTCCTTAGGGCATGGCCATCGTCATGGTGATCGATATGGTAATCGGCGTCACGGCGACGTCCCTCACCCGAGTCGCCCCCCAGGGCGCGCTCCGGGGTGGGGGCGTGGCGGGAGCGGGCGTACAGGTAGACGCTGAGCAGCAGGGAGAGCAGGAAGGAGGCGGCGGCCAGCTGCAGGAAGTGGGAGTGGATGTAGGACAGGTCTACGCCCTGGTGCACGGCCACAGCCACGGCCACGGCGCTCACCACCACGGCAAAGAACCCTGGGGGGGGGAGAGGGGTGAGACAGGGCTAGACCAGCACACAGACCAGTGTGTGTGTGTGTGTGTGTGTGTGTGTGTGTCTCACCGTTGGTTCTGTACTTCAGTCTCTCTCCAGAACGCAGAGGCATGCCTTCACTCAGCTGGAGATGAAGAGAGTAAAGAGAGAGAGAGAGAGAGAGAGAGAGAGAGAGAGAGAGAGAGAGAGAGAGAGAGAGAGAGAGAGAGAGAGAGAGAGAGAGAGAGAGAGAGAGAGAGAGAGAGAGAGAGAGAGAGAGAGAGAGAGAGAGAGAGAGAGAGAGAGAGAGAGAGAGAGAGAGAGAGAGAGAGAGAGAGAGAGAGACGAGAGAGAGAGAGAGAGAGAGAGAGACAGAGAGAGAGAGAGAGAGAGAGAGAGACAGAGAGAGAGAGAGAGAGAGAGAGAGAGAGAGAGAGAGAGAGAGAGAGAGAGAGAGAGAGAGAGAGAGAGAGAGAGAGAGAGAGAGAGAGAGAGAGAGAGAGAGAGAGAGAGAGAGAGAGAGAGACAGAGAGAGAGGGAGAGAGAGACAGAAAGTTAAGATAGAGAGACACAGAAAGAGAGAGTTAAGATAGAGAGACACAGAGATAGAGAGAGAGTTAAGATAGAGAGACACAGAGATAGCGAGAGAGTTAAGATAGAGAGACACAGAGATAGAGAGAGTTAAGATAGAGACACAGAGATAGAGAGAGTTAAGATAGAGAGAGTTAAGATAGAGAGACACAGAGATAGAGAGAGTTAAGATAGAGAGACACAGAGATAGCGAGAGAGTTAAGATAGAGAGACACAGAGATAGAGAGAGTTAAGATAGAGACACAGAGATAGAGAGAGTTAAGATAGAGAGAGTTAAGATAGAGAGACACAGAGATAGAGAGAGTTAAGATAGAGAGACACAGAGATAGAGAGAGTTAAGATAGAGAGACACAGAGATAGAGAGAGTTAAGATAGAGAGACACAGAGATAGAGAGAGTTAAGATAGAGAGACACAGAGATAGAGAGAGTTAAGATAGAGAGACACAGAGATAGAGAGAGTTAAGATAGAAAGACACAGAGATAGAGAGAGTTAGGATAGAGAGACACAGAGATAGAGAGAGTTAAGATAGAGAGACACAGAGATAGAGAGAGTTAAGATAGAGAGACACAGAGATAGAGAGAGTTAAGATAGAGAGAGAGTTAAGATAGAGAGACACAGAGATAGAGAGAGAGTTAAGATAGAGAGACAGAGATAGAGAGAGTTAAGATAGAGAGACACAGAGACAGAGGGAGAGAGAGTAACAGGGTATCTGCAGATTTCAGCAAGTCAAATTTAAGACTTTTTAAGACCTTTTTAAGACCACCTTAAATGAAATTTAAGACTTAAAACACGCGATGGTGGGGGTTGGCAACAGACGCGAGCAAACTTCGGAAACGGACGTCTTCCAGCCAACTGTCCTTGAATTTGAACCTACCCATTGTCCCCCAGACTAATTAGCAAGCACGCAGGTAACCGTTGACAAATTTAAGACCTTGAGTTACAGTATTTAAGACCAGCATATGACATTTGTAACGAATTTAAGACTTTTTAAGGCCTTAAATTTAGAAACATGAATTTAAGACTTTTTAAGGCTTTTTAAGGATGCACGGACACTCTGAGTAAAGAGAGACACACAGGGACAGAGGGAGAGTATAGACCAGACCAAAACCAGAGTCCAAGTAAACTAACCATTGAAACCATAGTCCCAGTAAAGCAGTCAGTCAGACCCAGAACTCAGTAGAGCAGTCAGTCAGACCCAGATCCCACTGAAGCAATCAGTAAGGCCCAGAACCGAGTGAAGCAGTCAGTAAGGCCCAGAGCTCAGTGAAGCAATCAGTAAGGCCCAGAACCCAGTGAAGCAGTCAGTAAGGCCCAGAGCTCAGTGAAGCAATCAGTAAGGCCCAGAACCCATTGAAGCAGTCAGTAAGGCGGCCGTACCTTGCCGACGGGCAGCAGGTAGAGCAGGGCCTGGAAGAGGACCCAGAGCAGGACCAGGGCCAGGGCCTGGGGGTCCCAGAAGGCCTCCAGCGGGGGCAGCGGCGGGGGGAAGTTGATCAGGCTGGGGTCCTCCTGGTTCACCTGCAGGATCACAAACAGCACCCAGGACGGCAGGAACAGCAGCCACAGGTAGGCCCCTGGAGAGACACCACGGTCAGACAGACCATAATACTGTCCCTACACCAGGGTAGAGTCCAGCAGACAGACCATAATACTGTTCCTACACCAGGGTAGAGTCCAGCAGACAGACCATAATACTGTCCCTACACCAGGGTAGAGTCCAGCAGACAGACCATAATACTGTCCCTACACCAAGACACACCCTCACTATAACCAGGAAAACTTCACATCAAATCGGATCAACTCACCCTCTCCCCCCCTCCCTCACTCCCCCCCCCTCCCTCCTCCCTCACCCTCCCCCCCTCCTTCTCCTCACCCTCCCCCCTCCCCTCCCCCCCCTACCTATCCGGCCTCCAAAGTCCAGCGGGGGGCTGCAGGCGGTGGGCGGGGGCGCCGTCTGCGTGGCCTCCTCCTCTTGGTGGGCTGGCTCCACGGCCATGTCGTCCTTGCGGCGCCGGAGGTTGTAGCGGCTCTGGCTCTTCTCCGGCTCCGCCTTGGCCTCCGCCTTGGCCTCCGCCTTCTGGGAGACAGGGAGAGGCAGTCGTCAAGGCAGCGCGGTCACTGAGCACCCCCCATCATTCAGTACTGGACTCTGGTGGCCGACGTCACACCCAGACACCAGGCCTGTTACAACATGCTATTTAATGTATATATATATATATATATTAAATAACATGTGTCCCCCTGACCAGGAACAAGAGGTGGTCATCTTCCACAGGTTGTAACCTGAGGGATTACAGGACTCCTTCTCGGCTGGCTATTCATACACTTATGAAACTTATGAAAGGGTTACCCTAACCCGAATGGTATAGTCCCCTTTATGCTGCCAGTCATAAGTAACAGGTGGGGGTTGAAACAGAGCTGTGTCCGCTGTAGCTCAGCCTGCTTGGTGGCACACAGCTGTGCTGACCGACTCAGACGCTAATGCCCATCACGTGCACCCCATTCCCTCCATACTGAGAGCTCAACCTCATCACTGTC
>OLKM01002653.1:12500-25000 GCA_900291075.1 Melanogrammus aeglefinus | reverse complement strand
ACTCTCTCTCTCTGTGTTAGTAGTTATACTCTCTCTCTCTCTGTTAGTAGTTATACTCTCTCTCTCTCTGTTAGTAGCTATACTCTCTCTCTCTGTTAGTAGTTATACTCTCTCTCTCTCTCTCTCTCTCTCTCTCTCTCTGTGTTAGTAGTTATACTCTCTCTCTCTCTGTGTTAGTAATGCGCTCTCCCTCCCTCCTCTCTCTCCTCCCTCTCCCTCTCTCTCTCTCTCTCTCTCTCTCTCTCTCTCTCTCTCTCTCTCTCTCTCCCTGACCGACTGACCTGGTTGGTATCGTTGTGTTCACTCTTCTCATGGTTGCTGCCGTTTTTCTCCTCTGTCCTAGTAACCTGCTGAACACACACACACACACACACACACACACACACACACACACACACACACACACACACACACACACACACACACACACACACACACACACACACACACACACACACGTTAGTGAGTGAGTGAGTGAGTGAGTGGGTGGGTGAGTGAGTGGGTGAGTGAGTGAGTGAGTGGGTGAGTGAGCGGGTTAATGAGCGAGTGGGTGAGTGAGCGGGTGAGTGAGTGAGTGGGTGAGTGAGTGAGTGAGTGAGTGAGTGAGTGAGTGGGTGAGTGAGTGAGTGAGTGAGTGAGTTGCTGAGTGAGTGGGTGAGTGAGTCAGTGAGTGGGTGAGTGAGTGTGTGAGTGAGCGGGTGAGTCAGTGAGTGAGTGAGTGGGTGGGTGGGTGAGTCAGTGAGTGGGTGAGTCAGTGAGTGAGTGATTGAGCGGGTGAGTGGGTGAGTCAGTGAGTGGGTGAGTGAGTGAGTGATTGAGCGGGTGAGTGGATGAGTGGATGAGTGGGTGAGTGGGTGAGTGGGTGAGTGGGTGAGTGGGTGAGTACCACGGGCATGAGGCGGACCTCCAGCACCTCCTTCACCCTCTCCGTCCGCCTGGAGGTGGACGAGGAGGGGGGGGGGGCGCTCTCCGTGATGTTGGCGGTTGCCACGGCGGCGGCGGTCCGTGAGGAGGAGCGGCGGGTGGTCCGGCCCGGGGAGCGCGAGCGGCTCCGGCGCCGGGACGGGGAGCGGGACCTCGACCGGGAGCGCTGCCGGAACCCGGTCGCACTCTGGAGGGGAGGGAGTAGAACACATGATGGACCAGACGGACACGGGGTCTAACCACAGGATGGACCAGAGGGACATGGGGTCTAACCCCAGGATGGACCAGAGGGACACGGGGTCTAACCCCAGGATGGACCAGAGGGACACGGGGTCTAACCCCAGGATGGACCAGAGGGACACGGGGTCTAACCCCAGGATGGACCAGACCGACACGGGGTCTAACCCCAGGATGGACCAGACCGACACGGGGTCTAACCCCAGGATGGACCAGAGGGACACGGGGTCTAACCTCAGGATGGACCAGACCGACATGGGGTCTAACCCCAGGATGGACCAGAGGGACACGGGGTCTAACCCCAGGATGGACCAGAGGGACATGGGGGTCTAACCCCAGGATGGACCAGACCGGACACGGGGTCTAACCCCAGGATGGACCAGACCGACACGGGGTCTAACCCCAGGATGGACCAGACCGACACGGGGTCTAACCCCAGGATGGACCAGAGGGACACGGGGTCTAACCCCAGGATGGACCAGAGGGACACGGGGTCTAACCCCAGGATGGACCAGAGGGACACGGGGTCTAACCCCAGGATGGACCAGAGGGACACGGGGTCTAACCCCAGGATGGACCAGAGGGACACGGGGTCTAACCCCAGGATGGACCAGACCGACACGGGGTCTAACCCCAGGATGGACCAGAGGGACACGGGGTCTAACCCCAGGATGGACCAGAGGGACACGGGGTCTAACCCCAGGATGGACCAGACCGACACGGGGTCTAACCCCAGGATGGACCAGACCGACACGGGGTCTAACCCCAGGATGGACCAGAGGGACATGGGGTCTAACCCCAGGATGGACCAGAGGGACATGGGGTCTAACCCCAGGATGGACCAGAGGGACATGTGGTCTAACCCTCTGAACCGTGTGACAGGATACCAGTCGGTGTGCTTTGGGGGGTAAACAATAAGGTTTGCTTCTCCTGCTGCATCGACGCATGTTTTGATGCGTGAGGACGGGAACATTTGCTTTCTAAAGTATAAACAAACTGCTTTGGTTCTTCAGTGTTGGGATCATAGTATATAACATGGATGTAGCATCTGGGCAGACCTCAGTTATTCCAACTGCATCCAATCCTCTTGGTTTATGCGCGTCGCCATCTTAGTTTGACTCGTCAGTTTGACTCCGCCTCATTTCCTTTAACCATAAAAGGGCATTGATCTCCCACCCCCCATCGATGGGGGCGGGAGATAACCCATCTAGGTGACGTACACCGAATTAGCAACATTAGCTAGCTGTCACTCAAGAGGCCGCACCCCTAATTATTCATACAGTTTAACCTCCAATAAATTAAAAAATAGCCTCCTTAAAAAAAAAATCACCCCCCTCAGCGTTGTCATGGAGATATGAACTAAACATACTGACTAGAATGTTTTTTTGGACCAGGCTGTAAATAGGTTTAATAAGTTTAACAAGCGAGTCAATGAAGAGTTGCTCCCTTTTGGGGCCACCTCGTAGTGCCCCCCCGGTGCTACTGCAGTGTCTGTCACTTCCCATTGGATGCTGGTATATCTCGCTGTGGTTGGGGCCTGGTTGGGATGCTGCGGTTGGCGTGGTGATGGCAGTACCTTGATGTCCTGCTCGTTAAGTTCCAGCTCCGTGCCGTCCTTGTAGATGACGGTGTAGAGAAGCTCCCGGGGGTCGTAGCTCAGCACCGTGACCTCGTAGAAGAGGTTGCTGCCCGGCCAGCGGCCCATCACCATGTCCCCGTTCTGGTAGCGCTGCGGCGGCATCCTCACTGGTCTGGAGGAACACCGGGACACACAGACATCAACACCGGGACACACAGACATCAACACCGGGACACACAGACATCAACACCGGGACACACAGACATCAACACCGGGACACACGGACATCAACACCGGGACACACGGACATCAACACCAGGACACACTGAGGTCAACACCAGGACGCACTGACATCAACACCAGGACACACGGACATCAACACCAGGACACACAGACACCAACACCAGGACACACTGAGGTCAACACCAGGACACATGGACATCAACACCGGGACACATGGACATCAACACCAGGACGCACTGACATCAACACCAGGACACATGGACATCAACACCAGGACACACAGACATCAACACCAGGACACACAGACATCAACACCAGGACGCACGGACGTCAACACCAGGACACATGGACATCAACACCAGGACACAGACATCAACACCGGGACGCACTGAGGTCAACACCGGGACGCACTGAAGTCAACACCAGGACACACGGACGTCAACACCAGGACACACGGACATTAACACCAGGATACACGGACATCAACACCAGGACACACTGAAGTCAACACCAGGACGTCAACACCAGGACACATGGACATCAACACCAGGACACATGGACATCAACACCAGGACGCACAGACATCAACACCAGGACACACTGAAGTCAACACCAGGACGTCAACACCAGGACACATGGACATTAACACCAGGATACACGGACATCAACACCAGGACACACTGAAGTCAACACCAGGACGTCAACACCAGGACACATGGACATCAACACCAGGACACATGGACATCAACACCAGGACACACTGAAGTCAACACCAGGACGTCAACACCAGGACACATGGACATCAACACCAGGACACACGGACATCAACACCAGGACGCACTGAAGTCAACATCAGGATGTCAACACCAGGACACATGGACATCAACACCAGGACACACAGACGTCAACACCGGGACGCACTGAGGTCAACACTGGGACGCACTGAGGTCAACACCGGGACGCACTGAGGTCAACACCGGGACGCACTGAGGTCAACACCGGGACGCACTGAGGTGTCACACACCGGGACGCACTGATGGTCAACACCGGGACGCACTGAGGTCAACACCCGGGACGCACTGAGGTCAACACCGGGACAGGCACGAGTGTCAACAACGGACGCACCTAGGTCAACAACGGGACGCACCGAGGTTCAACACCGGCGACGCGAGGTGCAAAGCACGTGACACGGGACACATTACACTGAGGTTAACACCAGGACGCATGACTCGACAGTCAACACCAGGACGTCAACACCGGGACGCACTGAGGTCAACACCGGGACGCACTGAGGTCAACACCGGGACGCACTGAGGTCAACACCGGGACGCACTGAGGTCAACACCGGGACGCACTGAGGTCAACACCGGGACGCACCGAGGTCAACACCGGGACGCACCGAGGTCAACACCGGGACGCACCGAGGTCAACACCGGGACACACCGAGGTCACCACCAGGACACACTGAGGTCAACACCGGGATGGAATACAGAGGAGGGGTCTGATTAGGGTTTATAGCAGAAAGAGGTGTGGTCTTTGGGCTAAACCCTGCTATCTATTTATATTAATATGAGTATTATAGATGATTATATATATATAGTATACTATTATTATTATTACTGCTATATAAACCACAGCAGGTATCACGCCAGCCTAGTACAGTAGACAGAGTGGTTACGTATTGCGTCACCGTTACTAGACCCTCCATGCTAAACCACTGACACATTATTATGGTATGGCGACACAAAGGCAGAGGGGAGGCCAGCTCAGCAGTCCGGGGTGGCTGTCACTACAACACCTCCCTGGAGAACTGCTGACACGCATGGCCCCACCAGCTCTACCCAAACACTCCCAGGACTACCACTGGGCCTGCAAACTACCAACCCTACCCCCTAGCAGACCTACCAACTACCAGACCCACCAAAGACCTACCAACTACCAGACCCACCAAAGACCTACAAACTACCAGACCCACCAACTAGTAGAACTACCAGACCTACAAACTACCAGACCTACCAACCACTAGCCACAGTACCAGACCGCAGCCACAACCACAACAAGGACTACCTACTGTTGGACCGACCCACTGACCACCAGACCTACCAACTACCACATAGATGGCAGCATAATGCCAGTAATCAATCAAGTTCATCAAAATGTAATATGACATTAGTAAATGTAACTGCAGCAGTATAACTCTTCCGCTGCACTACAGTACTGCTGGGATGACTGTCCATGGGATGACACATTTAAACATGATGCTAACACTTCCAGAGCAGCAAAGCTAGCAGTAGATGTTAACGCAATGCCAGGTCTATTTTGATGTGTGAACTCGATAGGCCAGACCAAAAGTGGCTCCATGGTTATACGGCCTACCGTCCATTCACTGTCATAATTACTCTGGGAAAGCTATATTTAAAAAACCTTTGTCAGAAGAGCCAAACCATTCAGATTGAAGTATTATTTTTAAACTTGTGTTTCCTGTGGGGTTAGCCCCCCTGGTGGAAGTCAGAGCAGCCTGGGCAATGTAGGGTCAGTGCCCAACATGACAGATGAACAGCTCTCTCAAAAACACAACCAGAAGATAAAAACCAAACCAAAGGACCCAACAACATACCAACACATCAACACACAACCCAGTACACACAGTCCACTGCAGAACATAGCATAAGAATACCTCCCATTCCAATGATCTTTAAAACATAACGCAACCAACAGATAGACACACGCATGCACTGAAACAGATCAAAACATCACGCAAAGGGGAACCGAGGAAACGCCCTAAAGCAATAACTCCCGAGATTAACTTCCAGACAAGCCATTCATATTCAGCCCCAGGGCGGAGATTCCACACCAAACACACCCCATGCTGCAGCTCTCCGTGTAGGCTTCCCGACAGCTTCCATCCAAGAGCAGCAGGGAGAGGCTCCGGGCGGGCCGAGCCCCGGGCCGAGCCCCGAGCCGACCCCCGGCCCGCCCCGCGGGGAGGAGGAGCCTCGGAGCGGCCCCTCACTTTCAGCCCATAAACGCCTTTTGATGCGTGGGACGAAGGGAAACTATAACTGGGTGACATTTGAACTCATATCCTAATATTGTAAAATCTGCCAAAAATTACTTTGCGAGAAAGCCGTAGAGAAAAAGTATGACATAAGCAGTGTTATAATACACTAACGAACTTCCCATTAGCAGATCAATGGGGATTATTACACCAGTACAATGGACGGTGGGACTTAACCTTTGTGAATGTTATCTGTGTAGTAATTTAATCTTTAACTCGGCGTGGTTAAACCCCAAATTTAAATAACAGACACGGGTCTATGTGGCTAGAGTGGATTTAGAATAACAATACTGATAGTGGGATAGTAAAACCAAATGTTACAAGAGTGAATCGTGTTCTTATGGATCGATTTTAATTATCATCGAATTGAGATTCGATCCACAGGCAGTAGTTGGTTCTGGAGGAGACCACATAGTTCAGATAGCACCGAGGGGGTACTTATTAACCCTGCAGGCCTATCTGCGATGCAAAGGTCGCCCTGTCTTCTGAGGGCACCGCGGCGCAAGAAGAGAAACGTCCCGCGTTCAAACCCCCGAGCCCCGCCGAGCCTCGCCGAACCCCGCCGAGCCCCACCGAACCCCGCCGAGCCCCACCGGACCCCGCCGAGCCCCGCCGAGCCCCGCCACAGAGAGCGGGGAGCGGAGCCCCGGTGGGGGACCCCGGGACGTTCCCCTCCTTCCACCCTCAGGAGACTCGTCTCTACTCACTGTACTCGTCCCTACTCACTGTACCCGTCTCTACTCACTGTACCCGTCCCTACTCACTGTACTCGTCCCTACTCACTGTACTCGTCTCTACTCACTATAGCCGTCTCTACTCACTGTACCCGTCCCTACTCACTGTACCCGTCTCTACTCACTGTACCCGTCCCTACTCACTGTACCCGTCCCTACTCACTGTACCCGTCCCTACTCACTGTACCCGTCTCTACTCACTGTACCCGTCCCTACTCACTGTACCCGTCTCTACTCACTGTAGCCGTCTCTACTCACTGTACCCGTCTCTACTCACTGTACCCGTCTCTACTCACTGTACCCGTCCCTACTCACTGTACCCGTCTCTACTCACTGTACCCGTCTCTACTCACTGTACCCGTCTCTACTCACTGTACCCGTCCCTACTCACTGTACCCGTCTCTACTCACTGTACCCGTCTCTACTCACTGTACCCGTCTCTACTCACTGTACCCGTCTCTACTCACTGTACCCGTCCCTACTCACTGTACCCGTCTCTACTCACTGTACCCGTCCCTACTCACTGTACCCGTCTCTACTCACTGTACCCGTCTCTACTCACTGTACCCGTCTCTACTCACTGTAGCCCGTGCTCACATCCCCGTACCCGACTTCTGGTTTCCGCGGCGGCGGGGTTTGGGGATTTGAACGCGGGACGTTGTCCCTCCTCTCCCCCTCATAGGACTGTTTCGGTCCCCGTCGTATTCGTATTTATATTAATATTGATGAATGGACCGGTGGTTCCTCCACAAGGGGCCGACGTGAAGCGGCCTTCTTCGATTCCCCGAGCCGTAGTAGTCTATCCCCCGGCGTTAATCCCATATTAACCCGGCCAAGGACGGACCATGGACCGGGTCATAGTGATCCGAGGTACAGCCGTGGCCCGGTAACCTTCTGGTATCAGTGCTGGTTGTAGAACACATAACGCGAGTTTATTCATGGAAACCCGGTTCTGTTGTCAAAAAAGTTACCCGGCAAGAGCCCGGAACCCGTTAGTCGACCGGGGAATAGACGGAGCCCTCCCCGTAAGGACCCGTTGGTCGACCGGGGAATAGACGGAGCCCTCCCCGTAAAGACCCGTTAGTCGACCGGGGAATAGACGGAGCCCTCCCCGTAAGGACCCGTTGGTCGACCGGGGAATAGACGGAGCCCTCCCCGTAAAGACCCGTTAGTCGACCGGGGAATAGACGGAGCCCTCCCCGTAAGGACCCGTTGGTCGACCGGGGAATAGACGGAGCCCTCCCCGTAAGGACCCGTTGGTCGACCGGGGAATAGACGGACAACAACGGGGAACAACCAGCGGCGGTTACGCTCCTATTCCCCAACAAAGAGGGCGAACCGAAGCGCAACCGGGAAGTAATAAAAACATGCAAAAGCTCAAATTAACTCACCTTTATGTGACGCGTTTCCCACTGAATAAAATACAATTTAAGATCCTTTTACGGCCGAAACTACATAAAGAGTGGAAATTAATATTAAAAGGCCGTCTCGTCCAACGTTGACGTAGAGCGAGATCTCCCTCCCTGCTCACCGAGTCCGCCAGTGGGTTCATGGCGCGAAGGCCGCTGATTGGGCGGCGCAGCGTTCAATTCAAACTGTTCTGCGTTCTCATTGGTGGATTTAGGATTTATAACCAGAGCCGGGATTGGTCGTTATTATGTCAAGGCTTTTTGGTTTTACTCGTGTCCAATTAACTTTATTACATTTCAAACAACATTTATTACAGGATAAATATAACGGTAATAAAAACGATGCATTTATGGTGCTTGTGCTAAATATTTTGTACAACTCCACACATGGACAAACGTCCACCACGAGAGGATAGATACACTTTACTATTTCGTGTGTGTGTAAATTTATTTATTTATTTATGTATTGGTGCATTAGTTTATGCATGGGTGCATGTTAGGGTGCATGAACGTATGTTAGGGTGCACTATTGTTTGTTTGGGTGCATGAGAGTTCGATGCATGAGGGTGGTCTTGGTGCATGAGAGTGTGTGTTGCAGCATGAGTGGTGCTCCTATCACAACGTTCTTCCTGTGCAAAGCTTTCTGCAATAAAAGCCCGCCTGTTGCCAATGTGACCAACCTCAAATGAACTACATCTGCACTGCAGAGTGTAGGAAGTCAGACCTCAACGCAACATCTCAACCGTATTCCCCGCTCTGTGCTGCTCTCTGGCCGGGAGACCGCGACCGGGGAAACCAACTCCCGGGCGGGGATCAACAATCCCTCATAGCTGCCTGCCAGGCAGAGAGAGGAAGCACGTTTCTCTCTCACGCACACCCCCACGGCTCACCAGCTGCAGATGTGGCGTGACAGAGCAGCAGCTACTGGCGCCCTCGGGAGGTTTACTGGTACCCCCGCGCAAAAAACAAGCACCTCTTCCAACACCCACGCATCACAGGAAATGAATAACAAGCTTCCGGTCGATTACAGGGCCGCTTTGGCAAATGAAAACATTGGGGCGCTGGGCCCCCATCTAGCAGTGGTGTCTAACGTGTCTGGGGAATCTCTCCTGAGAAAATAAAATGAAATGTGTTTGCATTTGAGAAACCCTAATTTGATTACAGTTTGAGATTGCTCACAGGATTAAAATCACTTGACAATTGTAGTTTGAAGAATAATACATTTATTTTAATTTCCACCATAAAAGCTAAACTTCTGTGCTGACTTACCTCAAAGGTCACAGTGAACACATGTAAAGATTCTCACCTGTGTTTACCGTGACTTTGTCTCGTTAACTCTCCTGTCCATCCTCTTCGTTCTCTCTCCTGTTTCCTCTCTATATTGTTAATAAGTAATACTTTTAAGTATGTTAAGCCTATAGTCAGTGACTGGACTGCCTTATGGCTCTGTATGTGATTGTTCTTGTTATTTAAGTCAAGTAGGGCCTTTCTAGCTGTCGATTGTTAGCATCCCTAACAACAATGTGTGCGGTCTGCCTTAACTTTATCATTAGGCCACAATAACTCGCCGCTCCTCTCCACGGCAGAATCACAACGGGCTGGGGGAAATTGAATCAGGGCTCAAGATCTATCGACGCCGATGTTCGTGTATTGCATTTTTTTATTTTTTTATTCAAACAAAACAATATGTTAGCATGTAAGAAAAGTCTAGGTAACATGACAACAGTATGGTAGCCTACAATGTGGATGATTACATCGTCTTCTGACCGCAAACACTCCGTGGATTCTGCCGACGCCGTTCACATCCCATAATAATCCGAGGTGTTGGTCTGCTCTCTAGGAGGAGGGTTTGATGTCCGATAGGGTTCAGGGTTCAGAGGCACCCAGGGTTTGTAGCAGGGTCCGAACGAGCCTGCTTTTCAAAGCGGCCCCTCCCGTTTCAACTCCCCAACGTCTAACAGTACGCAAAGTCGCCGTTTGACATAAATAATGAACTATGTAAAAGCAGGAAGGTGATGTAGAGGGGGGGAAAAGAGTGGACAATGAAACAACAAAGATAATGTGTCCCTATATCAACATTAGTCATTTAAATCTTCAACATGTTAGACTTCAGAACAAGGCACAAACCATCTCGTATCACAGATAGAGGAAACCATGTGAAAACCAAATACTATCCCTGTGGGATATAGCAGGTAAAACGGACAAAGACAAAAAAGGCGACTTTGTGGAGTGATTCAGATCCTCTGGTCTCTGTACCCCTTCTCTTCTGAGAGTGTACCCCTTCTCCTACTGCTTGTACCCCTGCTCTCCTTAGAGTGTATCCCTTCTCTCCCGAAAGTCTACCGCTTCTCTTCTTAAAGTGTACCCCTTCTCTTCTGAGAGTGAACACCATCTCTCCTGAGTGTACCCCTTCTCTCCTAAAAGTCTACCCCTTCTCTTAAGGTGTACCCCTTCTCTTCTTAAGGTGTACCCCTTCTCTTCTTAAGGTGTACCCCTTCTCTTCTTAAGGTGTACCCCTTCTCTCCTAAAAGTGTACCCCTTCTCTCCAGAGTACCCCTTCTCTTCTTAAGGTGTACCCCTTCTCTTCTTAAGGTGTACCCCTTCTCTTCTTAAGGTGTACCCCTTCTCTCCTGAGAGTGTACCCCTCCTCTCCAGAGAGTTTCCCTTCAACAACCTCCTCTGACCAAAGGCTGCAGAATAAATACCAGAGCACCCCATTATCTATGGTACTTTGTGTGTTTTGTTTGCTACCTTACATAGCCTACGGTATTACTGGTACCTTATATACTTTATTTCTGGTACCTTGTACACATTCTTTTTGGTACCTTGTGTACTTTATTTCTGGTACCGTGTTTATCTCTGGTACCTTACAGCCGAGGTCATGGTGTTGACTAGACTCTTTCTGATGTTTGTACCTACTCCGACCTATGACCTCTGACCTTAAACGCTTCAGAACCAAACAACACTTCCCAGGCATATCGTTATTAGGATTTGATGACAGGAGAAGGCAGAATAAAAGTAAAAAGAAACAATACATGATGCGGACCAGTGGCGGTGGCATGGGCCCAGTCCCGTCTCCACACAGGTTCTTTACCTCTGGACCCCTATGGGGTCACACATGGCTGACACACACATCAGCATCCGGATTTTCATAGAAACATAAAAATGCATGAAATGAGAAGGGTTTTGAAAAAGGGTTAACATTTAGGAAATGAAATATTAGACCAAAGAAAAAAAAGACAAACATTTTCTGCAAATTTTTAGAGGATAGGTATTTAGTCTCTCTCTGGGGGGTGTTGGAGGGGACGACGTGGAGATGTTTAGACTCATGCTACACTTATTGCTCGTGATAAACTGTCCTAGGTGGGCCTCATGTCTTGGCAGTTTGACGTCTTTTACCGTAGTTCTATAAAAAAAAAAAAAATCCCACGTGCACAGCTTGGGGATGCGCAGAGAAAGCAACGTGCAAAGTTTTAAGTTCGAATGCCAACAAGTCTCGAATGAAAGTCGCGCGTTTTAAGTCGCTTTGCACCCGGTAAAAGCTCAAAGAACTCGATCTACGTGGCCGGCCGCGGAGGCTTAGCTTAGCACGCTAACGGTTAGCCAATCAGCACTTGTTAAGGAAAGGTTTGGTAGAAAGCTACGGCGGCGTGAGTCCTCGCCACGGGGCGACACGGAGGGCAGGAGGGAGGGACTTCCTGTCTGACAGAAGGTCGTGAGGTCACAGAGAGAGAGAGAAAGAGAGGCGGGACCGTGAAGCGACCCGCGGAGAGTGATTAGCTACTTCTTACCGGCCTCGCTTCTACACGTCAACACAAACATGGTTGGTTTATAGATTTACACTTTTTTTTTCTAAATAGTTTTGTTTTTACTCTCGTTTGTACATATTGAGATTAAAATATTGTTTAAGGAAGACAGAGTTATCAGAGTCCAGTAGGTGTGGACAGACACCCCCCACCCCCCCCTTCACTCTCACACTCACGCACACACATACTTACACACACGCTCGCTACCCTATGGCATTATGGGAAACAGACTCGTTCAACAGTATCCTCGGGGGGGGATACTGCACAGAGACGCCATCTTGCATAAAGACATCACTGTCCTCCTGATTGGTTGATCTGTTGTCATGGTAACCCCCGCGGTGGTGGTGGTGGTGGTCGCTGTCGCTCCGAAGGGTCTGGGTTCGATGCCAGCTCAACTGGAAGTAGATGTGTTGGAACAGGAAGTTGTCACGCCTCTACGCCGTGCTGGATTTCCCCAGCTCCTCTCGGATCGCTGGGGGAGGGGGGGAGGGAGAGAGGGGGAGAGAGAGG
>OLKM01002653.1:7500-10000 GCA_900291075.1 Melanogrammus aeglefinus | reverse complement strand
ACATGCAGAAACCAAGACGCCAACCCACACACACAATCGATATACACTAAAGCATCCAAGGAGCCGACATCACGCTGTATGATATGATAACTATTCAATAGGGCTACCGCGTCACCTTATCAAGGAACTAGGCAGTACGTTAACACAGTAGTAAGATAATGGCATAGTAAGCTCACTAAATAGTAAGCTAAAAATGCAGTAAACTAAGGCCATTGTTAGCTAAATACACTGTAGGATAAATAAGCAGTATGAAAGCTGCATAGCATACTGCTAAATACTCATTAAGCTTAATTCAAAGTAAGCTAACCACATAATAAGCTTAGTACACAGTTTGCAAAATATAAAGTAAGATAATAACATAGTATTCTGCTAAATACATAGTAAGCTAAATACACAGTAAGATGACCACATAGTGAGCTAATTATGCACTAAGATAATATACATTAAGATAATGGCCTAATAAGCTAACTTAACTAAGACAACTTTAAGAACTAGGGTTAGCGCATAAAGGTGTTATTATACAGATAATTAACTAATAAACTAATAACTATCTAATAAACCAACCAATCGGATGGTAGATATAGATAGTGAGATTATTTTATTTGTTGTTTATTTGCCTGGCAAAACATTAACTAAATGGGCCAGTCTATGAAACCACTCTTACTGTATTGAAATGAATAAAACACCAGCCGCTGTGGTGTAGGTGTCTCTTATCAGTGAGCTACAAGTGGGCCTGCGGTCCCCTCAGATGATAAGGCTGTGCCAAGGCTCAGTGTCGGCCATGCCTTACTCTGTGCTCTCCATGAGTCCTCTTTAGTTGGCTAGTCTTGTTAATTCTGGTTTAACTATACACTGGTTTACCTCGTCAGAGTTGGCTGTAGTCGGGGCCAGCTAGACTGAGTTACCTGGTCTGGTTTAACTGTATTGTTGACAAGTCTTGGTTAACTAGTATTGGTTAAATAGTCTGGTTTAACTAGGCGTAGTCTGGGTTTAACTAGTATGGGCAGTTCAACTACTATGGTTTAACAGGAGTTTGGTTGAGGGATTATAGGTTGATGGTCGTCTGGTTTAATTGTAGTCTAGCTCAACAGTAGTCTAGGTAAACTATCCTGGTCTTATTAGGCTGGTTGACTCTGGTTTAGATACGTGTAGTCTTTATACATTTTACTGACGAAACTACTTAAAACCAAAGCAAAAGTAGAAGTTGTTCAAAGGAGTTGGGAGGATCAGCAGGAGATGCCAGAGAACTTTGTCATGATGCTGACGATACGATATTATATGTCTGTAATTCATTAGACAAGGCTCTATCATTCGTTATCAGTCATCACTGACAGACAGACCTGCTGACATTTCCAGAAGAACCTACTTTCAGGCACCAGAACGGTGTCAGCAGAGACACGCAAGGAACAAAATCATTTGGAAAGTTAAATTCAAAGTTTCGAATTTCAATTCCAAACGCAACATTCACAAAACAAAACCAAGCCAATACTTCCAGCACAGCAAACCTGGAGGAGAGAGCAGGGCCTTATAAACCCTCTGAACTGATCTCACTACCTGCTGGAGGGGTCTGCAGACATGGCATTCCTCCACGGAGACTCTCTTCTGTGTAGCAGAAACATGGGCTTTTCAAAGTAAAGCTCCTCAGAAACGGGTGCCTTAAGGTATAGCTCCTGAAAGGTTGTCTTTTTCAAAGTAAAGCTCCTTAGAAACGGGTGCCTTAAGGTATAGCTCCTGAAAGGTTGTCTTTTTCAAAGTAAAGGTCCTGAAACATGGGCTATTCAAAGTAAAGCTCCTGAAACATGGACTTTTCAAAGTAAAGCATCCTTAACATTGGCTTTTCAAAGTAAAGCTCCTGAAACATGGGCTTTTCAAAGTAAAGCTCCTGAAACATGGGCTTTTCAAAGTAAAGCTCCAGGTGGTATGCCCCAAACAACCAGCTCCATCATGGCATATTATGGTTAAAAAAGTGATCTGCAAACAATAAACTACTAATTGACTAATTGATTAAACACCACAGAGGCATTATTATAAAATAAATATTTTTCTAATTATCAACTTGTACCACATAAATCTACACTTTACAATGTGAACCCCTTAATCTTTCTGATGTTAAACCTCGGTCAGTTGGCTATCAGAACATGATGGGGCACTACAAGCCCCCGTTACCCAGTGACCTGCTGGTATCCTCCTCTGTGGCTCCAACAGAACGCCGGATCAGAGGTCAGGAGAGGTTAGACTCTGATCTAAGCTTTAGTCAGGTTAGCCAGCTCAACAGGTAAAGCAGTGTTGTCATGCTAAAGCTAGCCTCCGGGCGCTAACGAGGCTCCCCATTGGTTAGCTCACTCTGTCACCGGTCACATGGTGTTAAGCACGGCCAGCGGTAATCATCACCAGCAAACAGAGAAGGTTAAAAACCAGATTGGAGTTTGGTGGTTTGATGGCGTTTGTATAAGCGTTGGGTTGTTCAGCGGTGAGAACAGATGAAGGGGTGACGAAGGCC
>OLKM01002652.1:41202-59708 GCA_900291075.1 Melanogrammus aeglefinus | reverse complement strand
CCTATGTCTCATGTAGAGGTGGATTCAATGATTCGTGTTAGGTTGTGAAGCCAGTTCGCGCGGGTCAGTCAGTTCGCCGGCAAGGATGGAGTCCGTGTCGCGGGAATCGTTCGTTCGTTGTGTTCAAGGACCAGTTTCCGGTTCAGTCCAGTGTTCCCCGTTTCCGGGTAGGCGAGGTGAAACTCGCAATCATGCAGGATGGGCACCCATTGCATGGTTCGTCGACGTAGTCAGACTAGTGCACGGAACGCCGACTGAACTGGTTCAGGTCCGAGTTCCCAGTGATCGAATGGCGAATCGGAATCACTTTAATCGCTGAAAAGTTGAGTCAATATCCGTTTAATTTTATATAGATACGAAATAATACCGCGAAGGACTAAGGTAGAGGCAACTCGTCGAAACCTCAACCCTAAATGATAAAAACCAGTCTACTTGACAATTGAGACATGTAAACGGGCACTTCTAACCTGACGGGCTTTACGCTTGCATGAACACGTGACGCTAGATTTAACTTCACCTGAGAAGATAATGCTTAGTAACTATGATATGCCTGCGGCAATCACTGCGCATAAGTGCTGCTGCGTAGGCCTACATGGACGTCTCAATTATGTTTACTTTCATAGTATCCGTGTATTAGAGCTACACTTAATTAAAGGCCTAGTATACAAACTATAAACCTGCTCCTGGTGGCAGTGCCAAGCAACAGTGTGTGCCCGTAGAGTCGCCTCGGTCACCTCGTCTTCCTGGAACGCAACTGTCTGCGAGTCGTGAGTCTGGGAGGAGTCAATTTCTGAGTCACCGGAAGCGACGCGAACGAGACGAACGCGATGCGAACGAGACCGACCGACGCGCGAACAGAGACGACCGCCGCGAACGAGAACGAACCGACGCGAACGAGGCGAACGAACGCGAACGAAGAGGAAGAAACCAGTTTTCGGTCGTTCGTTCTAGTACGATTCGTTCGTTCGAGACGAATCAGTTTCGCCGACCGAACCATCTCTCTAATGTCCATGGTTTGAACATAGACGGTTGGAACGCGCTCACGCCCCCACGTTCACAGTCAAAGGGACTCAGAAGGCGTGGCTGACGAGATGGGGAGGTTTCCAGGGGTCGTGCAGAGCCCAGGGTAGGTGTCACAGGCGCGCTTAAATTGCATACCGCGGATCTGAGTTGGATACGATCCGCATCCGCAGAAAAAGTTGAAAATTTTTTTCAACTCTTTTTCAGACGCAGCGACGGGATCTGGCTTCCACCTTTAGGCCGCAACGGTTTTGCTGCTCCATCTGTTTTTTAAAGCCCGAACCATCATTCTCGTATTATATGGAGCCGTTGTTATCTCTTCTTTGAAACTATTTCGTCTCACGCGCGGCCGGCTGTTTCGTTTTCCTTTACCGGTAAATGTCTGTGGTGTGTGGTCATGAGGGCGGGAATGAAGCGGTCTTTTGACACACGGCACGTTCGGAAGGACAGAGTGGGGAGGGAGGGGTCACGCTCGCAGTTCTCCAATGCTGTGTCTCAAATCGTGCACTTCTCTAAGTGCACACTGCTCTACAGTACACTGCAATTTTCAGTGGCCACGTTAGTTGCATCAGTGCGCCAAATTTTTGACAAGCTAGTACCTCGTCTCAAATCAAGGACAGCTGCCCGGCTGTGGCACGTTACTTGGAAATGAACTCGGGACAGCTTCTTCCAACTACTTTTTTAAACGCCCGATTGCCACACCAACCAACCGCGCATTTGGAAAATGTAGTGACGTATCTTCCCGTGTTAGGCGGCGGTAGCTCTAGAACGTAGCGTCATCTACGTCACCAAGATGGCGGCCGTTAAGTGTGGAAAGTGTTCATCGCGATTCAGACACTCAATTTTTGGGCCGTTTTGAGTGCGCCAATGTAGTGCGCATTAGCCGCACTACATTTTTCGCCACAGTGCTCAGTGTGAACGCATTGCGACTACTCACTAATATTAAGTATAAAGTGCAGAAGTGTGCGCGATTTTGGGACACACCAACAAGGCTTAAAAGAGCCGTTTCACCCAATGTGCGAATTTCCGTGCGGATTATTCGCAACGGAAATTTATAAAAAATGACTTTCATGGGTTATAATTTGAGCTTGCCACACCAGGGTGTGGAACTTTCGTGCGGCAAAAAAAAATCCGTACACACTTTGTCCGAATTCCGTCTGGCGAAACTACACGTTGACCAATGAAATTGTTTTGCTTTTGTAATGATCGTCACTTCCGCCCCTCACAAAATGAGCGAAAGAGCTAATCAGTTTCGGGTGTCCAGCACCCTATTTTATATCCGACAAGTGTTGGATGACTATTTTTTTTTCTAATTCGGAAGTGAAGGACAATATATTGGCTCTCGATTGCGCAAGAAGCTTGCTGAAACATGAAGATCTACTTTATTGTCCTATTTATATATACTCAAACCTCTAAACGTTATGAGGACCATTTTATCTATAGCTTTCTGTAGCTGTACTCTGTTGCTTGCTCAACATGACGGTATGCTTTGAAAAGGTTAGTTTTGCAACCAACAGTAGTTTATTATTCAACACTAACAATCTGAAAACTGCTCATCCATAGTAAATAATGATTGGATGTATAAACACATGGAATAAACAAACAAATCATATATGATTTGGTTGATGAATGGTAGAGAACACGAAATCAATTAAATATACACGAGAGGTCAAGGTTAAATGTCACAACATCTTAGTGCCCCTCTAACTGAAGACACCGCCGCGACGGACCACGGGGGTATTGCCAGGGGACGCTGCCAGCAGTGCGATGCAAAGAACTGGCGGAGGGTATCCCGGACCCGCATGGCCTCAAGTGAACCGCGGGTTTTTTTTCATTTGCGAAATTAGAACACAAAAATGCAAACATTTCTCGCACGGACCTCAGTGTGCATTGCTTCACATGCGCGAAAATTGCCGCACGGATTCCACAAATCCGTGCCGCAATTTCGTATCGCACCGGTGTGAAACGGCTTTAACACAGACGCTTGAAGTGGAAACTGACCATTTTAATGCATATATCAATATAAACGATATTGTAAAATCTTGTATCCCCTTGGAAATTATATCGATATATCTTACATAGCCGATATATCCTGCAGCCCATGTGTTTACAGACATTTTCAAACAAGTCACTGCTCAAGTCTGTGGTCCCACATGTTCTCAAAAAGTCCACCATCATTCCAATCCCCAAGAAGTCAAAAGCGTCCTGCCTCAACGACTACCGGCCCAGTAGCACTCCACCTCCATCGTCATGAAGTGTGTCGAAGCGGTTAGTCAAATCATTCATCACCTCCTCCATCCCTGACTCACTTGACCCACTGCAGTTTGCATACAGGACAAACAGGTCCACAGACGACGCCATCGCCCTCACCCTCCACACTACCCTGTCCCACCTGGACCAGAGGAACACATATGTGTGAATGCTGTTCATTGACTACAGTTCAGCGTTCAACACCATTGCGCCCTTCAAGCTCGCTGTGAAGCTCAGGGACCTCGAGCTCAACACCGCCCTTTGTGACTGGATCCTGAGCTTCCTGTCGGGCAGACCCCAGGCAGTGCGGATAGGAAACGCCACATCATCCAACCTGACTCTCAACACCGCGCGCGCACCAACAGGCTGCGTGCTCAGCCCTCTCCTCTACCTCGCTGTTACACATGACTGCGTGGCCACACACCGCATCTCAACACCATCGTCAAGTTTGCTGACGACACGACCGTCATCGGCCTGATCCCCAACGGCGATGAGACGTGTACAGAGAGGAGGTGAGAGCCCTGACATCTTGGTGCCAGGACAACAACCTCCAGCTCAACCTCAGGAAAACTAAGGAGCTGATTGTGGACTACAGGAAGTGGCAGGGAGCCGAGCACGCCCCCATCGCCTTCAACGGGACAACAGTAGAGGGAGTCAGCAGTCTCACTGCGGCTCTTCTTCCTTCGCAGGCTGCGGAGGCTCAACATGGACTCCAGGATACTCTGCAACTTCTACAGGTGCACCATAGAGAGTATCCTGACCGGCAGCATCACCCCCTGGTAACGGCAGTTGCTCCGCCGCTCAACCGTAAAGAAAATTACAGAGGGTGGTGAAAGCTGCCCATCACATTACCAGGACAGAGCTGCCATCTATGGAGGACCTCTACACTCTACAGCGCTGCAGGAAGAAGACTAACCGGATTATTAAAGATCCTCATCACCCCAGTAACAAACTGTTTCAGCTGCTCCCGTCTGGCAGACGCTACTGCAGCATCCGGTCTCGCACCACCAGACTCAGGGACAGTTTCATCCTACGGGCTATAAGACTACTGAACTCCTAAGCTACTTAGCTCACCACCATGACACTTTATAAATTGACACTTTATAACTTGCCACATTATACCAGTCGACATCTGGATAAACACGTCTGTTTACATTTTACATTTATTTAGTTTTGCATTACGGTCCCTGCTCTCCTACTTGTGTTCCTCTTATACACTTACTTTTTATTATTATTACTATTATTATTATATTTATTTTTAATTATTTAAGTCTCAGCTTTCCTACTTGTGTTTCTCATATACCTTTGCGACTGCTCTGTAATTGTTGTGCATATGACATTAAAACCATCTTGAATCTTGAAACATCGGTGCAACGCAGGGGTGTGTTGAGCCCCTTCCTCTTCTCTCTCTACACTCTCGACTGCAAAAGCCACCCACGATGCGAACATCATATTAAAGTTTGCGGACGACACCATCATGGTAGGCAGGATCACGAGTAACAATGAGGCTGCCTAGAGGACCGAGGTAGAGAACCTGGTGAGCTGGAGCCGAGAAAACAACCTGATCCTCAACACAGCAAAAACCAAGGAGATGATCCTGGACTTCCCTATTCAAGTAGTACTCCCAAATGCAATTATTAACCCCGAAAAACATAATATCACCCCTTTAACCTTATAAAATAAACTGCCTTTTTATAGTAGTACAATTTTATTTTTTATAATTCTTCCCAAACTTCCCTAACCAACCCCTCCTTCATACTTTATGCTAGAATAATAATTACAACATTAAATACTACCTTAGTAACCAAATGTTTTTATTTCTTCCTCTTAAACTTTTGCACCCCCAAATACACACACATGGGATTTCTGTACACAACATAAAGTATCAAAATCTATAAACTGTCACTACTTCCACAATATTTACCACAAAGACATATTCTACATCGTTGAGCTCCTTGCAGTGCTTGCTCACGTACAATTACGCAATGGTGTTGTCGCTGTAATGGTGTTGGTGTATGACCTTTACGCATACACACATAATGAAATCAAAAGATCAGTGAACTAAACAGCGGTTCAAAACTATTCTCCTACTCATTCTTCCCAAACGTCCAGACTCAATTTCCCCTTCACGCTTGAACAATAATTCCAACATTGATGATCTCTGACCTTTGACCCTGGGGTTGCTATAGAAACTAGCCATCTAGAAACCAACCTAGAACACCCTAGCAACCACCCAGCACACCCTAGCAATCAACAATAATAGTTGCTAACATCGATATCACTCTAGCAACTGTCCAGAACACCTTAGCACCATGTTAAACACCCCAGCAAACATCCAAAACACCCAATAAGCAACACCCAAGAAGCAACATATCAAGCAACCATCATAAAACTACATTACTACTTCACTTCACTCTTCGGTGAAATTCGAATATACTGATATTCACAACTTTAGCTACAGATCACAATTTCCTCTGAAATTCTACTACGTGAAAATTCTACTAGACAGCAATCTGCCTAACTTCTTCTACGGTATTCATACTTTATTATCTCTTCAAACTTTGGTGCCTAACTCCTCCCACAAGGTAATGATTAACCTTGGGTTTAAACAAGAAATATGATAATGGATAGCTTGCGAGTCGACTGCTAACACACATCCTTACAGCTTACGTTCCTTGCTTTAGCATAACATAGGCTTCCATTAGATCTGAATGCATTGTGTAACGTCTTTACTGATCAACTTTGTATTAGATCTAAGTTTGGCATTGAACTGGATTGCAATTCCTATTTAACCATCCAGTGACTAATGATGAGCAGGGGATGATTACAATTGCCTTGAGTGTCCGCTGGTTTTGCTCACATCGACGCACAGTTTGCCAAGTTTCCTTCAGCCATATAACATGAGCAATTTGAGACTGCAAACAAACTGAAAATGACTGTGTATGTACATGTACAATGTATATGGCCAATGTTTCCTTCAGCCTTTTTCAGCCTATTTTAGGCTGCAGATGACCCCCAAAATGTCTATCTATGCAAACCGGCATCACACATTTTCATGTCATCTCTCAATGCATTGCATACGGGCTGTTTTCAAAAATAAAATGTAAACTGCATACTGTTCTACGACACAATTATTATATCACATCAGTGTAAAAGTAGCTCTGAGCTCCCCATGCAATATATGTTTTTTAAAAGAAGCTCAGGAAAGTTAGTTAGTTGTGAATCATAATTTTAATATTTACAATAATGGAAACAAAGACACTATTAAAGCACTGCATTTAAAAGTGAATTCAAACTGTATAAAATGGCTAATGTCATGGCTGTCTGGCAGGTCAGCTCCTTTTTAGCATGTCCCCACATAGCTCACTTTGCTCCTTGATGGCGACATTATTGGCAACATTTGAGGAGACAAATCAAATATGAGCTGCAAATGATGGCCTTTGCTAAATACAGTTTGCTAGTGATGGGAGATGGCCAGAGACGTTGCCTGCAGAATGACCTGGTCCTTCGTGGACCAGGACATTTAGAGCTTTTCCAATAGAGCTTTCCATTTGGCCTCAAAGTCCTTGGAGTAGAGAGAAGCGTACAAACACCAGCATTTTCAAGTTTTGCTCAACGAAGTGCTGTTGTAGTTGTTGTCGTTTACAGCCCCTAGCCACTAGAGCGCATGTTGCCAGCATGGTCGGTTTGTGCATGGTGATAAATGAAAAGGTGGGCTGATACCGAAATGGTGGGGTTGTCTTGGTACAGAGTGGACGGTTGGGCGTGTCTTGGGAATGGTTTTATGCTGCTAACAGAAAATTAGCGGCATAAAAGTGGTACTGTTTTGTCCAGATACATTTCTAAGTTCATATTGAGTTATATATTGTCGTATTCAAAGATGGAACACTCCTTTAACAACTCGTTTTTTTCTTACCTTTAACCTGTGTTCATACATTGAACAAAACATTGCATTTTCATCTTTGATACTTCATACAGATCTTATAAAAGAAATGGCCATTACTCTACAGAGAAAAGACATTGCCTGACGTAGGACCCTCATAAATAGTTAAAGGAACATATAATTACAAAAGGAGGAGCCACTCGCAAATTAGTGTTTTTAGTTCCTTATTGCATCAAGTCTAACTTGCTTAGCATCCTATAGGTTGGTCGGTCTGTTCTGTTCTATCTCTTTTGGTACAGCGCCTGAAAAAATATGGGGGGACTTATACCGTATAGCTTGCTTAGACTTGTGACAACAGATGATACTTATTCACAAAAATAATGTAACTATGTATATGTTGTTCATTGCTCAGTATGCAAAGGAGAGTTAAAGTCCCTACAACTATTTCAGTTAAATTCTCCACCAGTTGGATGTTCAGAGATGGGTTAGTTGTCCCCTTGCAAAAGAGCCTTGACATCTGAGAGTGACAGCACCGTGTCCCTCTCACTCTTCACGTTGCTTCTCCGCCCTTCCTTTGATTCTTCCATGTTGTTAGCTCCTTCGGCAGCATTTAATGACGCCTAGGTCTTCTCTCCAGTATGCAGGTCAAGCTTCTGTTGTACCGGCTAAACACTTTGTCTTTTTCAAGCAGTTTCATTACTTCATGGGCTTTCACTAATTTATTTTGTAGATGGGGCGGGTAATCCTGATTGAAAACACGTTTGTCTTGGAGAAAACGTGTCCCTGGCTGCATGCCCGCCATAGCATTTCGTCTTTTACCCTGCATCCAGGAATCTCACTATTGGCGCTCTAGGAGGGGCTGTTAAATCCTTAGGCTTAGACACCAGTGGAGGATGGACCTTTTCAATGTTAATCTCCATGTCTGGTGGAGTACCTGCTGAAGCAGGTCTTTTCAGGATTTTAAAAATTCATCTGTTGTTCCGTTTCAGTCTGTTTCGGAGGTCATCACGTCTGTATCATGGTGCAGCCAATATCCTTTTATCATTTTTATATAATTTTCCACCAGCTGGTCTTTTATACCAGAAGCCGCTGGTTCCAGTTGTTTGAGGGACATCTCAGTGTGATCGTGTCCATTTTCGTTGTCTTTAGGGAGTTTTCCTCAATTCTTCAAGTATGTTTCGGTCTTGCTGATCTTTGTTGCTAGCAGTGTTTAGGATAGTTGGTCTTGGCGGTCCCTATTTATCTGCCTTTTGTTTTCTGGGGTTCTTTTGTCAAGTATTTTAAGGTCTCATTTTGTCTGGGTACTGTCGGGGTTTAACATCATTAGCTTTAGTTGTCCCCTTTTCTTTTGTCCAACGGAGCTCCCTCTTTATGCTGTAATTCCTTTCATGACGTAAATAGAAGTTCCTTTTTAAACAGATTCTCAATATCTCTTTTATGTGTTGAGATTCAACGATGTTGATTTATAAAACGTTTGCGTATTTTCACTTTTTGTCATTGACCTCTATTGACGTTACCCCCGCTCAGTCCTAACTAGCTTCAAACAAAGCACAAACTTAAATATTTCACACAGACACACAATGTAAAGCTTAAATGGTTGCATTGCTTGTTACTTCAGCAATGTTTGAATGATTCTGGGATTGGAATAATACATTCGGGTGTTTATGTGTGATGATCACCATTTATTTTAGTCTCCTTATGGTTAACCCAACGTTCATTTCTTTAACACAATTTTTGAACTTGACAAAAACGTGTGTATTTGAAGGGACAGATATATATTTTCATTAGTTTGTCAACTTCCACTGAACATGCCCATGTCCAGGTTTTTGAGAACAAGGTTATGGTTTGAGGAAGAGTTCTTCATACAAGGCATGGCAGTCTGCACAGAATGAGGTAGGTAGGCTTCTAAAAGCCATATTTTTCACGTCATTGTATCTATACACATGATATATTATGTAAGCTGAGAATCCAGATTCTAGCAGTATGAGCCGCATCATTCTGCAACCTTAACTCGTTTAGTTCCCAATAGCGGTCAGTTACATTCGATTAGGTCGCATGTCAATGGTGTCATAGCCCCTTTTCCCACTAACTTTTGGGAAAACACGCCAAAACAGGAATCCAGTTGAGACCTGATTTATTGATATATTCAATCGACACTATGATGTGCTATACAATGACACGTGGCTAATGCATTCGATCGCATTTGATATGTATTTTTATCTTCCGAGAAGACAAAAACGTTAGCTGAGATGGTTTCCACCAATGTAAACAAACAAACAAACTAAGTCAGTTTGACTTGTCTAATATGCAGTCTATGATAAGTCTGTTTAACCTGTATTATATACAGTATATGTAAGGTCAGTTAAACCTGTATTATATACAATCCATGTTAAGTCAGTTTAACCTGTATTATTAACAGTCTATGTTAAGTCAGTTTAGCCTGTGTTCTGCCTTTTTTTAGTGAGCCGGATCATTTGGATTAGCTCACCAAAGAGAGGCTCTTTAGGCTACCAAGCGGCTCTTCATATTACTAATTATATCTTTTATAATTCAGCCAAAGGAAGCCCGTTTCGATTTATGATTAGTATGTGTAGGCCAATAATCACCTAATTCAATACATCCTTTATACTGAAGCATTCAAAAGTAAAAATTATATTTTCTAATATCAATAAATTGCTGTTGCCGATTGTTTTCATTGCATTTAAAAAAAAGAGTAGAGAATTCCCAAACCGGCAAGTGTCGGCAGCATCTTTGTCATTAAACGTTGCCAAGGTAACATGTGCTTTCGTGAAGTGCTGTCCCAATCCCATATGTACCTATTTGAGCCCATGTGGCCTCACGCATTCACTCACTTAGCACCTGAGATCAATTAAGTCTGTGAACTGAGTCCTTAGTCCCTACTCCTCAGGCCTCACTTTGGGATTTGGCCATACAGTCTATGTTAAGTTTAACCTGTATTATACATTTAGTGGGAAATTTTATTTGAGATATTTTAAGTGGGAAAGCGCCATTAAAGGAGGACTGAGTGCTCATTAAAGCAGGACTGACTGAATCCTCGACAGGTTCCCACCGAGGCCAGCCTGTGATTGATTATATTTTCCCCAAGCGTCAAAATGTAGAATATTCAATGTCTTTCTCATAAAAAAATAAATAAAAATAAACCTTAATTCCAGCTACAATCACACGTAGAATCTAATCCTATGGGGAACTCTGTAATGTATATGGTTACTATGCATATATTATGTATACATATATACATTTTCAAAAAATAATAAATCTAATATAAGATAAATTGAGCACATCTTAGAATATAAACCACTTAAGATAATTACATTTATCTTTTAATTAATTTTATTAACTTATATTAATTACATAAAAACCTCATTATGAACCATATCTTTATCTTTACTCAAAGTGCACATTCAAGTAATTAAAGTGCGCGTGCACTTTATAACAAGTATCCTCCCTCCTGGCCTCCGGAGAACTCGGACCTCCGATTCAGATAAAGAACAGAAATCAGAACAAGAGTCAACAGTCTCTGCCCTCCGCCGCTGGAGACAGCTGTTATCTTATGAGGTGAGTAAATCATCTGTTAAACCCGACACTTCCTTTTAAATAACATTAAGCCATCCCTTATCTCATTTTAAACCTAGTTTAAATCTCCTAAGCAGAGATTATTTTAATTTGATACACCGCCACCACCCAAGAACAGAACCAAACTTGAAAGGCTCTGAAGATAACTAATGTATTACTTCATAAAACATAAATGATGACTATTATTTTCTTCAAATCAAACCCAACAGATGATCTCTAGACGATGAATGAATGATGGATAATTAATGATGATAATGAAACACCTCTGCATGCGGGCTTTGGTCATTTTCTTCTCCTTCGGCCCTCGCCTTTTGGGTTTGTTGTCTCCATCTTCCTCCCCTTCAACCTCCTCCTCTTCTCCCTCCTCCTCGTCTCCCTCCTCGAGCCGTTGACGGTCCTCCTCCTCCTCTTCCCCCTCCTCTTCCTCACGTGGCTCCTGCACGCCGCCCTCCTCTAGCACGCGCTCGTCCGTACAACACTTGGTCATTTTAAACTATTAAATTAAAGCATAGAAATGGTTTGGAGTTACTACGAATAACTTTCTGTACAAGACTTTAACATCATTGTTAAATGACCAATACTAAAGTGTTAGAATAAGGGCTTCTATTAAAGTTACTGCTCTGCGCACAGGGCCTCTCCAGGGGCCCCTCCTGTGACTGACCCAGAAGCCCTCGGGAGATGACCCCCAGACGGCACACAGGGCCCACATGTTGTCTGAGCCCGCTCATCATGAACCACATGAGGAACTACAACCGGCCGCAACGCCTAGAATCATTCAAGTGAAATCTAACCGAAAAAAAAACAAGAGTGGGGGCCCCCTTCGAGGGGCCCGGGGACATTCAGAGCACAGAGGGCCTGAGGGGCCCAGGGACACTCAGCACAGAGGGCTTCGCTATAAAACCTGTCTTAAACTAAACAGGGCTGCTGAACAAATGCTAAACATAGATTTTTTTACATACTGATTACATACTCTGATGACTGATGCACTGAATGGAGTCAGCCAGGGTTGCAAAGTCTAGACAGTAGCTGCTGGTAGCTAGTCTCAAGCAGGCTTCCAAATGACCATCAGTCATGGTGGAACGGTATTTTGACAAAATAATCTTTATGTGGGAAAAGGCAAGGTGGTAGCACATTTCCTCATGTTTGGATACTTTTCCTTTGTGAGTAAGTTCCCAAATTGTCCAGGAGCCATGGACTTAAGCTCAATATCAGCTTGTACTGTCAAAATCTCTTCCTCCACTGCGGAGGTGTGCAGGGGAAACACCCATGCAATTTTTAATGCGAGTAAATCAACCTCAACATCTTCCCTAAATGGATGGCACATAAATGTAGCGATTGGCTTGAGTAAAGCAAATCCTTGAAACTGTCAAGTCTGACAGACAAAGTGGTCAATCCAATGGAGATGATACTCCTCTAGCACCATTTTTTTAGGTAAAGAGTTTTTTTTGTTTTTTTTGAATGAATTGTATTTGTCTATGATTTTTTTGGTTGAAGAATGACAACAAATAGGCCTGTGTTACAAAATGTAAACACATAGTGGTCATTTTCTATTTATAGTCAAATCATTTATTTTATTTTATTACTATGATCATTCTTATCGTCATTATCTGGAAACGTGTATTTAGTGTGTGTGTGTGTGTGTGTGTGTGTTAGAGGAGTGGAGAAAGAGAAAGGAGAGAGAGGGATACTATACGGAACAGGTTTTTAAACAACTAATCTATCCATCTATAGTTAAATATTAAACTGATGAAATTTGACGTTTGAGCAGAAAGAAAACTCCATAACTTTAATCACTGGAAAGTTTTCTCAAAAGATGCACACATTTTGAACATGAATCTTTGTCTATATAATTATAGATCTATAAATAGAATTATAGATAATTATATAATTATTTTAAATACCAAAAGCAATATCTATTGTTTGTGTAATAATAAAAAATATTATTGGTATTATGAATGTAATTACTGTAGTTATTATTTGGAAATATATCGATATATATTTATACACTATATGAAAGTCGCATTTCTATTAACTAAATTTGACCACTGATAAAACATGAGTGCTTGAAAAAAGCATGAGTGCGTTAATGGCTTTTCAAATGAGGTTTGTAGCAATTATTGTATTTTAAACTTAAAAAATAATAATACAAATATTAAAGCCACCTAATTCAATCTTTATGTTATTTAATTGAAATATTAGCATTTGTTAACAAAGTAATTGAAACATACCTGTTCTTATCAGTAAGGTGTTCCACAACGAAGAGTAGCAAGTTCCTCAAGTCAGTGTGTGTGCGTGTGTGTGTGTGTGTGTGTATGTGTTAGAGTCACAGTGTGTCCTCTTTTATACATCCAAGATGAGAGTGAGAGTAAGAGAGAGAGAGAGAGAGAGAGAGAGAGAGAGAGAGAGAGAGAGAGAGAGAGAGAGAGAGAGAGAGAGAGAGAGAGAGAGAGAGAGAGAGAGAGAGAGAGAGAGAGAGAGAGAGAGAGAGAGAGAGAGACGGGGAAAAGGGGGTGAGGCTCATCCCATTCTCCGTCGCTCTCGGCACACGCCATATGGTTCATTACATCATGAAAACTCTCTCTCCTCACTCCCTCCCTCTCTCTCTCTACACCTTTCTTCCTATCTCTGTAACCTCTCTCTCCTCATATCTCTCCCGCTTGCACCCGCACTCTTTTTCTCCTCCATCTCTCCGCCTCTCTCACCCCTCTCCTCTCTCTTCACCCCCCCTCTCTCTCTACATCTATCTCCCCTCTCTCTCTCCTCTTTCTATACCCTCTCTACCTCTCTCTCTATCCCCTCTCTCTCTCTCTATTCCCTCTCTCTCTCTCTACCTCTCTCTCGCAACCTCTATCTGTCTCTTTCTCTCTCGCTTTGTTTGGAGACTGGACCATCTGTCAACAGTTAGAGAGCCCACACACACACACACACCACACACACACACACCACACACACCACACACACACACACACACACACACACACACACACACACACACACACACACACACACACACACACACACACACACACACACACACAGTGTTGAGAAAGACAAAGGTGTGTTAGTGGTCAGTTTTAACAAATATTTATAATTAATGTATTATTATTCGTAATGCAATTTTTGAAAATATTTCTTTGATTTTGGCACATGGAACATATGCTACGATAACCTAACCATAACCCCAACCCTAACCTCTAAACCTACCATAACCCTAACCTGAAGCCCTAAACCTAACCATTACCCTTACCTTAAACCCTTATCCTACCATATCACCTAATTTAACTCCTTAATTTAACCATTACCCTAACCTTAACCCCATAACCTACAATAACACCTAACCCTAAAAAATAACCCTACCATAACCCTCACCCCTCAACTCCTATACCTTACCATAGCCCTAACCTTAACCCCTAACCTAACATTAACCCCTTAACCTAACCATAACCCTAACCCCTAACCTGTCATAACCCTAAACTTAATCCCTAACCTACCATAACCCTATCCGTTACCTACCATAACCACTTATCCTACCATAACCCTAACCCTTTAACCTACTATAACAACTAAACCTACCATAACCATAATCCTTAACCTACCATAACAAAAAACATCCGCTCCACGGAGGTGGAGCGGGACTAGGTCCAGAGAGGTGGAGCGGGACTAGGTCCAGAGAGGTGGAGCGAGACTAGGTCCGGAGAGGTGGAGCGGGACTAGATCCAGAGAGGTGGAGCGGGACTAGGTCCAGAGAGCGGGACTAGGTCCAGAGAGGTGAAGCTGGACTAGGTCCAGAGAGGTGGAGCGGGACTAGGTCCAGAGAGGGTGGAGCGGGACTAGGCCCAGAGAGGTGGAGCGGGACTAGGTCCAGAGAGCAGGACTAGGTCCAGAGAGGTGAAGCTGGACTAGGTCCAGAGAGGTGGAGCGGGACTAGGTCCAGATAGGTGAAGCTGGACTAGGTCCAGAGAAATGGAGCTTGACTAGGTCCTGAGAGGCCCTAAGGAAATGATTAGATGGCTTACCTGTCTGTCTACTATGTGTCTGTCAACTACCCGGCTACCCGTGCGCACTCTGTCCATTTATTGTGCATGACCGAGTGAGTCTTCCACTGGGAAGCAGACCTATTGCTAAAGCTAGCGAGCTAGTCACTTGTTTTGGAAGAGTAGCTTTGGAGGGAGGTTTGAAGGGAGAGGTGGGGCATGTATATTCTACATGTATGATGCATGTGTGTGGTTAATGGACTACATTAATATAGTGCTTTTCAGACCTGCTGTGGCCACAAAGTGCTTTACAGTTATTGCCTGGCATTCACCCCCATACACACATTCATTACATATATTTGATGTCTGTATAAAGTATATATGTATATATAATATAGATGTATGGGTGGTGTTCAGAGTGGTATTCTTGTGATCAGGACTTGAACTGCAGAGTGCTTGTTGCTGTGGTGATTGCTCATTGCTAGGTGGGTTACCAAGCAACCGGCAAATCATTGTTTGTCTATCTGTCTATCTGTCTGGCTGTGTCCCAATTCAGGGGACGCATCCTTCGAAGGGTGCATTCGAAGGGCAATTGCGTCACTGCGACGCGCCTTCTTTTCCCGGAGTTGAAGGATACACCAGATGTGTCCTTCACGGCCCAAGATTCCCAAGATTCATTGCGTGTTGGATTTTTTTCAGAAATGGCGTCAGAGAGCGGAAGCGGCAGTTGCAGCAAATTAGATATTCAGTGACAAAAATATTTAAAAACATTTTTTTATATTAAAACAAAGTTGGGACTATTTTAAATTTGTAACTTTATTGTCAAAGTTCAATTTCGTTAACACGAGCCATACAACGTTAAACTAATTAACGTTATATTTTATATAATTATTATATAACCAAATCAGAATCAGAAAACTTCATTGATCCCCGGGGGGAAAATGTTTTGTTCCAGGTGCTCCGTGCAAATAGAAATTACAAGCATAGAAGATAAGATTCTAAAAAACAGAAAATTATAAATAAAATACAATAAAAATAAAAGTAAGAATAAAGTAAGAAGTGGACATCTAAGTGAAAGTGGACATCTCTGAATGGGTTACATAAAACGGCTCCATATTTCTCCTCCGCCGTCCGGTTTGAACCGCAGCTGTCAGGGTTGCTAGGAGACAGGAGCGGCGCGTCATCACGCAAGGTAAAGGGTGTTAACGGCTTTTTACGCAAACTTGAAATGCTCCGTAGGGCAGACCGTCTCATTTAAAAACGTTAGTTCGGCCTTCGGTGCGGCCTTCACGGTCTGCGAAGGCCACACCTTCATGGACCACGTCCTTCGAAGGATGCGTCCCCTGAATTGAGACACAGCCGATATGTCTGTCCGTCTATCTATCTATCTGCCTATCTCTCTGTCTGTTTATCTCTCTGTCTGTTTGTCTGTCCTTCTGTCTATCAATCTATCACTCTAACTATCCGTCCCTCTTTCTGTCCATCTGTTCTCTCTATCTCTCTCTCACACATAGTCTTTTTGTGTGTTTGGAGAGAATGAGAGAAATAGGGGGTGTTTGTGTGTGTGTAAGATGGAGAGAGCGAGAGGAGAGTGAGAGATCGATTTCCTTGTTTGCTTGGTCACATGACTGATTATGGTGATCTGACCTTTAAGAACACACACACGCACGCACGCACTCCCACACACACACATAAATCACATCCGTTTCCACAGATACGCTGACACTCAAATGTTCCTGTTCATCCTGCTGTTTAGCCCTGTAACATACGACCCCGTTATATAGGACCCCATTACATACGACCCCGGAATATACGACATGTTACATACGACCCTGTTATATATGACCCTGTTACATACGACCCTGTTACACAGGAACCCGTTACACACAACCCTGTTACACACGACCCCGTTACACACAATCCCATTACATATGACCCCGTCCTTTAGCTCCACCTGGAGAGCAGGTTTATGGGCGTTGGAGCAGAGAGCCAGAAAGTGTCCCCTCAATTTCAACCACTGGCCCATGGTTCCTGACAACAGACTATTGGCCGAGCAGACGTCATCCATTCTTATCCAAGTTTTGATTCCAACATCGGGAATGTAAAAACATTTTATTTGTCTAATTCAAAAACAAATCCAGGCCAATACTGAGAGACTAGTGCACGCTTTTATCACTAGTAGGCTGGACTATCACAGTGCTCCCCCTTCTGGTCCAGCCAGAGAAACCATAGATCCACTCCACCTTCTCCAGAGAAACCATAGATCAACTCCACCACCTCCAGAGAAATCATTGATCAACTCCAACTTCTCCAGAGGAACCAGATCAACTCAACCTTCTCGAAACATCTCCTGGTGTTGGCCAGGAGCAGCAGACACATAAAGCCTAGGCTTTATGTGTCTCTTTGACCCCATCACATTAGGTTTCACATGGTGAAATTGTGCATTTTAATGTTGCGAAGACGCCACGAGTCGTGCACCCGACGGCGGAGCCATGCGCCGATATTGATGATAGAAGGAATGACGTAAAATGCATCAGAGCCGAGGAAAAAAACAGCTTCCAGCACCGGAATGTGCTACGCAGGCTTGAAAATACAGCCTGGTGCTGTGTGCGAGCAGCTTGCGAGCACCAGCAGTAGGTCGCACATGGTTGTTGAAATTGTAATGGTATACCAGGTGTTGCGACAAGCCAGAACTGTGTATATGCCAGGTACCGACAGCAGGTCAATAGAGCATATCAACCATAGAAGCGCGCAGCATGCAAAATGATGCTTAGAAGTGGGAACTTAAATGAAGCACACCGGTACTGTAATGAGAATAACTGATGAGTGTTAACGTGTGGTATTAAGCACTACAAGCCAGTCCGTCAATGAAGCTTCCACAACACGGCTCACGTTCGTAAATCGCGGGTCAATCGAGGTGACGTTTGGCTGTGAGCAGCTGCACAACGGTCAACACAGCGCTACAGTTTACAGTAATGCAGGTCAAAAAGGGCAGTACCAGACAGTATGGCCGCAGCCATGTCAAATATTCTACAGTACACAAGTGATGGGGCCCGGCGGGAGTCCTGGAGCAGTTCCTCTAGTAGGCTGTCAACAATAAAAAAATGTACCCTAATTAATTTACCAGCTCGTATAATTAATTCAAAGATGGGAATCTCATACATACTTATATGCTGCCGAAAAGTATGTTCCAAAATAATTAATTCACAAAATATGACTGCGCTGGAAAAACATAGAAAAAAACTTAAAGTTGCAATTCTCGTCCTATTTAACAACATGTCTTCTCAATTAACATCACGGTGCAGGTTTTAAACAAACTAATCACACTTTCCGATCTGCCCACCAAGATCCGATGCACCTTTCCGGCAAAAAAGAAATAACACTGACTTGTTTGACTTTAACGTAGGAATGCAAAGCCGAATTTTCCTCCAAACCACCAAAATAGCCCAAAAGCCGCATTTCGGTTTCGCCGAAAATCTTAATTACGGATGTAACTGGATCTGTGAGACCGAGGATGAAACATCGCCCTGACTTTCTACAAATGGAATTGATAGAGAACCACACTGCTATCACCAGATCCCATATGTCAAAATATCAGCCCATACCCCGAAGAAAGAACGTCGCCGCGCTTGTAAATAGCATGATTGCTAACCGGTGTCCTCCTACCGGTGATAGGTAGTCGCGCGACGGCCCGCGCCCGCTGCCAAAGAACACGCCCCCGTGTTGAAATACAGCGCCCCTCGTGAAATACTACGCCCCCGTCGGGCGTGAATACACCCCTCATG
>OLKM01002652.1:0-35990 GCA_900291075.1 Melanogrammus aeglefinus | reverse complement strand
TGCCAGGGTCGCGGTATGTCTGGAACATGCCACAGGCCAATAAACGATTTTGGCGTCTCTCATATTGTTTTTTTATGGTGCCGTAAATTATGGGCTACAAAAATAACTATTAGAATGTCTTTAGTTGTTCCTTAGGTTTTTTTTGCCTCTTCTCCATAAGGGTTGGTTAACTCTTATCTTGTACATTTTATTTTCTTATCTTCTCTTCTTCTGCTTTACCACTTCTCTCATGCTTCTTCGTGTAGAGTCTGTAAACTTCTTCGGCGGCCTGTTGCTTTAAATATTGCCGCCGTGAAGGTTTATGGGATACGAATATCTGCTCTCCTTTCATTAAGTTTGGTAAGAAGAAATCCATGCTAAAGGTAGGTTAAAGGTTGCATCGAGGAACCTTTCCTAAGCATTTTTAGAATTCAAACAACCTTTCCTCCAAGTATTTCCAGGTCATCTCGTTAGGAAAGAAGAGAATCCATAGAGGCCCTAAAGCTAACCTGCCATAACAACAACCTTCAATTTAAATAAAAGTCAAAGACATAGACAGAAGTTGCATTGTTAATTTATTATTTTGTATTAGACATTTTTTGACAAAAAATGATTTGCTTTCAAATAAAAACAATATAAAAGGTTTGAGCATAGCCTGAGCGTAATGGTGGGCGTCTTTTGGGTCGTGTCCAACATTTAAACTCCTATGTTGGCCCGTCTCTTGCGAGCTGGCAGCCGGGCCACCTGGTTGCAGTTGGTGTTTCCGCAGCTGCACTCCTCCACGTGGATGTAAGTGTACGGCACCAGGTCTCCGTTCAGACACTCCAGCTCCACCGTGCGGTTGCTGAAGCGCACCTCCCGGCAGCAAGCGCATGTGTGATTCAAACCGGCTGACATTTCCTCGTACCTGGAATGGCCAAATGGAAACATAAGCATGAGTGGCCTATGGGTCAGGAGGCTGGACTAGTGGTTAGGGTGCTTGCCCCCCAGCCAAAAGGACCAGTTTTTGATACCCCTTATGTCCAAATCAAATCTGTGTAGACAGCTATGAGTGAAATGCCTTACCCCTACCTGCTCCTGAATTGCATAAATACAAGTATTGGTCGCCGCTGATAAGAGAGTTGGACAAATAGCTAAACAATATTTTGAGAATTTAACCATAACTGATGGTAATTGTATTTTAATATATGAAATATTTGAGCAAAGTATCGTTGAAGTTAACTTTGAAGACTTGCTGAATGGCTCTCTTCAAGGCCTTCTGTCCGAGGCTTTTGTTGGAAGCCGTGATGGAATTGAAGTGGCGTTACCTGGCGAAGGTGTTGCAGGACCCCTCACAATAGGGCATGTCAACATCCTCCCGGGCCTGGCAACCGTTGTGCATGATCCGCTGTCTCACAGAGCCCCGCTTACACCCCTTGTCCATCTCCACGCCTTGTTTCACAGAGGGGCCCCAGAGGGGTTATTTTCATGCCTCAGCCAACTCATCAGAAGGGACATAGCACATCATAATTAAGCTTGTGCAAACAGTGGTGTCATACTCACAGATCTTACAGCAGCCATTTGCAGCCGTCTGAACTGTATCCTAAAGAGTATAGAGAGAACATTAGTCCAAACCATTTCCAGGCTGAGGCTTCAATGGGACTTATTTCAGCTGGTGGGCCTTTTGCAATACTTACCATAGTGTAATGTTCAGATTTCACCTAGACTCGGCACCCCCTCTCCACCCTCCTTCTTATTGTATGTTGTACGTCCTGGCACTTATTTTATGCACTTATTGTATGTTGTACGTCCTGGCACTTAATGTACACACTTATTGTATGTTGTATGTCCTGGCACTTAATGTACGCACCTGTTTTATGTCGTACTTAGTTATAGTACTTACAATTGCTTTGCATCTCATCTTAGCTATCTTTGTTGTGTACAGGGAATGGGTTAACCCAGAGATTGTTAGTGCTTGGCACTTGGTTTTAAGATAATCATTAACATACCGACAGCTGTATATTGTTGTTTCTCCTTCTTCTGATAAATGTACTTAAAAAAAAAAAAAAAAAAATCCAAAGTAAGTCGGTTTGGATAAAAGAATCTGCTAAACACCCTACATGTAAATGTAAATATAATGATTTTCATCTACGACGGATTGCAGTGAATGTGCCTTCAGCTGTACTCACAGGGTAACAGTTGCTCTGCTGGAAGTGCGGACACACTGTGTTGGACATGATTGTTGTGAGTGTCTCTCCAATCTTCACGCAAGTATAAAACTCACACATGTTCCCTGGTGGGAACCACGTTTCTCCTTCCTATATGCACACACACCCACATGACCACGCACACAAACACAAACATACACACACACGCGGGAGCCCACAGACACATACACACACACACACACACACACACACACACACACACACACACACACACACACACACACACACAAACATACACACACACACACACACAAAAGGTGATAGTTTAGAGGGCCACTGTTTCCTCATCTGTGTACAACATTGAGAATTGGTGGGCAGTAAAACCTTGACCTTAAGCAGCTCCTGTGTTATGTTTCTGTCGACAACACAGTGGGTCTGCCGGCACCTCCCACAACACTCCTCAGGGGCCTTGTCTGAAACGTACTTGTATCCCTGCAAACAGAACAAGACACATCCTTCTCTGTAAAGAGGACAATAGAAAACATTGACATAACGTTACAGGTGCATATCTATCTATCTATCTATCTATCTATCTATCTATCTATCTATCTATCTATCTATCTATCTATCTATCTATCTATCTATCTATCTATCTATCTATCTATCTATCTATCTATCTATCTATCTATCTATCTATCTAGAGAGAGAGAGAGAGAGAGAGAGAGAGAGAGAGAGAGAGAGAGAGAGAGAGAGAGAGAGAGAGAGAGAGAGAGAGAGAGACTTACCAGACCACAGTTCTGGTCACATGCCAGCACCTTACAGGTTATCTTTAGCAGACCTGAATCTTCTGTCACTTGCCTGGAACAAGTGCAGTTCTGACACTTGACGACTGGGACTGAGGAACCGACCTGGAGAGGGAATAGACACTTGTCAATCACACACAGGAGCAGATGTCTTCAGTACATCCTGATAAGCTGTACTCCAATTGATTACCTGGTATTCCATTTCTTTGTGCACGCAAACCGCTTTAGGCACTGGGAAACAATGGGGAACACATGTAGTCAATAGAAAACCAAAGCATTGGAAGCATTGTCATGTCATTGTCATGAAAATGACACACTTACAGCAACGGCGCACAGGGCAGCAATGTCCCGTTGGTACAGAGACTTCTGGTATGTATCCAACCTTGCAGCTCAGGTCGACAACTGGACAAGTGCTGCTGTCACATTCTACAAAAAGTAGTGTAGAAGAAGTACATTAGAAAAACTCAGTGTTAACCCTGTATGGAAATGGACAACATTATGTATCCCTTTCACTGGTGTGTCTTACGGCAAACATAGTGAAGACAACATCTGTCTGCTGGATGGGTTTGATTCACCAGTATGAACCCTGGTTTGTTGCAGCTTCCCACTGGAATTGCAGGGCAATCTTTGGGCTTGCATGTCACAGACTTGGTGGATTCCTCACAGATGCAAGTTTGGCAGTTTTGATCAAATATCTCATTCAACTGTAAGCAAAGGAAAGCACATGGGATTTGCATCGATGCATGTTATTTCAGAAAATAAAGAATTTCACTTCAGAAACTTAAGGATTAATTTTTGCTCACCTCGCGGGGAACGCCCTCTGAATCCAAACATCCTACAGGAATACACACAGCGTATTAGAGCAGCGTGGCTGGCAGTTTATGATCAGGTAAATGCTAACCTGGGTATATACTACACTGTCAAACTTACCACATTTATCAACACATATGTTTGACTCCTTGTTGAAGAGCATCATCCCAGCAGGACAAAAGCACCCCTCAGTGGTAAAGTTCATTGGATTTTGGCCAGGTCTGTGACACACAAAGGTTTGAATGGGTGGGTGTGTTCACCTTCAAGTATCAATTAAAAAAGACTATTGACAAACACATTCAGATGTGTATGCTATGTTATTTCAAAATGATGACATCAATCATTGATTGACAATGGCATTACTATCGATCATTTCTTGATTGCTATTGAAACATATGCTCCACAGTTAATCCATGTTTTAATGAAATCGTACTTGTCTTCACAGGTTTGCTGCTCTGCAGGACCACATGGTTTATAGACTTTGTCTGCTGGGCAGTTACTGGCTGCGGTGGAAAAGAGAGAAATGATATCAGGAAAAGCGTCCTAGCTAAACCGTCTGGACATGGTTGCACATGCTTGTGTGCACTTACGACACAGAGGGGTGTGATTCCTCCAGTACAGGCACACCCCAGCCTGTGCACAGGCAGCAGCGTACACCTGCAAGCTGGTGCACTGCACCACTGGGTTGGTGACATGGCAGCTATCGAAGATGCAACCCTGGTAGAAGTTGTCCGGTGAGACAATGGCATGGCATGCTTCGAATAGACTGCGGGGAGAAGGGGCACAACCAAAGAGAGATGTTTAGGATCCACCAGCCTAATTTTATCTGACAGACTAGGGTAGGTCAATTCAAATTAACTTGATTACAATGGATAGTATATCAATTAATGAAGTGATGCAAAACTGTTGTACAGGTTGCACGTACCTGCCCAGAAGAACTCCACATACAGAGTCTGGTTTGCATGTGGTTGGTGGCAGTGGGGGTAAGGGGGGTAAGGGCGAATGGGTTGGTTTTAGAGCGTGGCAGGATGGCTTGTTCAAGTCTTCCTCAAGATAGTAGTCAGCCATCACTTCACAATTCTGTACCAGCTTGCCTCCAGGCAACATACAATCATCAGCCTTGTTGTTGTTGCATGTTCCTGTAAATATAAAACTTAGAATGTGTGACCCAACTCCAGATGTACCATATTTGTGCTTGGGGGAGAGGGGATCCTTACCACAATGCCCCTTTGTGTTGTTGCCGAATTCCCGAGGTGGCAGGCTTATACTAAATCCTGTAATTCCAAATGTGATGACCACTTGCAGAGTAGGGATCTCCAAGATCAAGGACATGCCAGTGCTTAGTACCTTTATCCCTTGATGGTAATAAGGCACTTTTACAGTCACTCCGCTACTGAGAACCTATGTTAAAAACAAATGTAAGAAAAGCATCATTAGGTAAAACCTTGAAGAGTCTTCTTAGGTGAGACAAATTCTGGCTCCTGTTTACATTTATATCCATGGATAAATGTGTGTTTTTACCTCCAGCTTGGCTGCTCCAATAAGATTATGATTCTTGAGAGTGATTACTTGTGAGCTATACGACACGATAATTGAGCGAGGACAAGAAACGTCTTCAGTGGGGTCACAGTACACATTGTCAACAGTAACCTTCAAATTATACTTTGGTTTGATCTCTTCCATTAAGACATATGTGCAGTTTCCTTGATAACTGTAGAAGACGCCATCAAACGTAATGTAATGTGGGTCTCCCCAGCCTTCACATTCACCTGCAACAACACACAGAAAATGTATTTTTCTTATCAAACATTGGTGAAGCTGGAAATAAGTAGAGTCAAGAGTACCTATGTAAAAAGACATGCAATGGAACTCACATGGGCATGTGTAATACTCGCAGCATCTGTTTTCATCGTCTATAAGAACTGGTTTCTTTCCACTGGCACAGGGGATTTCTTCCAGTGGGGGGCATACATATGGTACTATTTCAATCGTTGTGTTCTCAATGCATTTGGCCATTATGCAATCACACAGCAAAAATGTCTCGTTTTGCTGTCACCAAAAAAGATGAGAGGGAAAGGGTCAAAGGATCATAAATAAATATATAGGGCATGAGTCTGAAAACAAAGATGTAAAAACTGTATCCCTGTGTTTGGAGAAATTTTTATGTTGTTATGAACTGGATGCAAGACCGTCCTTACCGTTAAATTCCACTGGGGGCACGTGGGAAGAGGTGGAATTGGTGGAGGGGAAGGTGTTGATGAGGTCGTAATAATAGAGTAGCAAGGTACTGTTTGGTTTTGAAGTTCGCAAATAGCCGAACATATCAATTGTGAGACAAATCCCTGATCCAATATCTTTCATGTCGTATATTGTCTCCCCTGAAAGATACAAAGTAAGAATCAACTAACTTAATGAACTCAATCCAAGGATTGTATCAAAGGCGCATCAATCAAATGTTCTCTTTATAAAATATAAAACTACAATGATGCTACGTGAAATAGATGAACTATAACATATACAAATAAAGAACGCAAACAGTTCCTCACTCATCATTCCCTTCTGTAGAAGAGAACAATGCCAGAATGTTTACGATATACAAGCAGCATTTTCTTACCAGGTTTATAATGCTTGCCATCAACAATACAGACACATCCTGTAGTTGTAGTTGGAATTGTTACAGTAGTGGTTCTAAGGACGACGGGCCTTCGTAGTTTGACCGGTGGTAGATGTGGTAGATGTTACAGTGCCAGTAACAACTGACTCGTTTGTTGTTGATGACGTAGTACTTGGCATTGTTGTTGAATGGTTTGGTTTAGTCACTGTGGTAACAGTGGTCAGTACTTCTACAGTTGTACTGGATGATGCAGTTGTAGATGTAGTTGGTGAGATGACGGTTGGAGTGGTGGTTGGTTCAGTCGCAGTACTCCTTGTCGTAGATGTTTGAGGTGTAGCAGGTGATGTGAAAAAGGGGGTTGATGTTACAACAGTTGTACTGGGTGGTGCAGTGGGTGTTGTAGTGGATGTAGTTGTTGAGATGACAGATGGAGTAAGAGGAGTAGTAGTTGTTGAAACAGGTGGACTTGTGTCCTTGGATGTTACTATGGGTGTAGTTGTTTCTGTGGTGGAACTATTTGTCGTAGTTGTTTCTTGTGTGGGAGTCGTTGTCGTGACAACAGGGGTTGGTGTTACAACAGTTGAACTGGGTGGTGCAGTTGTTGTTGTAGATGTAGTTGTTGAGATGACAGATGGAGTAGTGGTTGGTTCAGTCGTGGAACTACTTGTCGTAGTTGTTTGAGGTGAAGTTTTTGATGTCGTGACAACAGGGGTTGGTGTTACAACAGTTGTAATGGGTGGTGCGGTTGTTGTTGTAGATGTAGTTGTTGAGATGACAGTTGGAGAGGTGGTTGGTTTCGTCGTGGTACTTTTTGTAGTTTGAGGTGTGGTAGGTGATGTGATAACGGGGGTTGATGTTACAACAGTTGTACTGAGTGGTGTAGTGGGTTTTGTAGTGGATGTAGTCGTTGAAATGACCGTTGGAGTAGGTGGAGTAGTTGTTGAAACAGGTGGACTTGTTGTCTCTGTATTTGTTACTATGGTTGCAGTTGGTTCAGTCGTGGAACTACTTGTCATCGTTGTTTGAGGTGTAGCAGCCTGAAGTTGTGACAACAACAGGGGTTGGTGTTACAACAGTTGTTAACTTGTTTGGTGCAATTGTTGTAGATGTAGTTGTTGAGATGACAGATGGGAGTAGTGGTTGGTTCAGTCTTGGAACTACTTGTCGTAGTTGTTTTGAGGTGAAGTTTTTGAATGTCATGAACAACAGGGTTGGTGTTACACACAGTTGTACTGGGTGGTGCGGGTTGTTGTTGTAGATGTAGTTGTTGAGATGACAGTTGGAGAGGTGGTTGGTTTCGTCATGGTACTTTTTTTAGTTTGAGGTGTAGTAGGTGATGTGATAATGGGGGTTGGTGTTACAACAGTTGTACTGGATGGTGCAGTGGGTGTTGTAGTGGATGTAGTCTTTGAGATGACCGTTGGAGTAGGTGGAGTAGTTGTTGAAACATGTGGACTTGTTGTCTCTGTAGTTGTTACTATGGTTGCAGTTGGTTCAGTCGTGGAACTACTTGTCATCATTGTTTGAGGTGTAGCAGCTGAAGTTGTGACAACAGGGGTTGGTGTTACAACAGTTGTACTTGTTGGTGCAATTGTTGTAGATGTAGTTGTTGAGATGACAGTTGGAGTAGTGGTTGGTTTCGTCGTGGTACTTCTTGTAGTTTGAGGTGTAGTAGGTGATGTGATAATGGGGGTTGATGTTACAACAGTTGTACTGGATGGTGCAGTGGGTGTTGTAGTGGATGTAGTCGTTGAGATGACCGTTGGATTAGGTGGAGTAGTTGTTGAAACAGGTGGACTTGTTGTCTCTGTAGTTGTTACTATGGTTGCAGTTGGTTCAGTCGTGGAACTACTTGTCATCGTTGTTTGAGGTGTAGTAGCTGATGTTGTGACAACAGGGGTTGGTGTTACAACAGTTGAACTGGGTGGTGCAGTTGTTGTTGTAGATGTAGTTGTTGAGATGACAGATGGAGTAGTGGTTGGTTCAGTCTTGGAACTACTTGTCGTAGTTGTTTGAGGTGAAGTTTTTGATGTCGTGACAACAGGGGTTGGTGTTACAACAGTTGTAATGGGTGGTGCGGTTGTTGTTGTAGACGTAGTTGTTGAGATGACAGTTGGAGAGGTGGTTGGTTTCGTCGTGGTACTTTTTGTAGTTTGAGGTGTGGTAGGTTGATGTGATAACGGGGGTTGATGTTACAACAGTTGTACTGAGTGGTGTAGTGGGTGTTTGTAGTGGAGATGTAGTCGTTGAAATGACCGTTGGAGTAGGTGGAGTAGTTGTTGAAACAGGTGGACTTGTTGTCTCTGTATTTGTTACTATGGTTGCAGTTGGTTCAGTCGTGGAACTACTTTGTCATCGTTTGTTTGAGGTGTAGCAGCTGAAGTTGTGACAACAGGGGTTGGTGTTACACACAGTTGTACTTGGTTGGTGCAATTGTTGTAGATGTAGTTGTTGAGATGACAGTTGGAGTAGTGGTTGGTTTCGTCGTGGTACTTCTTGTAGTTTTGAGGTGTAGTAGGTGATGTGAATAATGGGGGTTGATGCTACAACAAGTTGTCACTGGATGGTGCAGTGGGTGTTGTAGTGGATGTAGTCGTTGAGATGACCGTTGGATTAGGTGGAGTAGTTGTTGAAAACAGGTGGACTTGTTGTCTCTGTAGTTGTTACTATGGTTGCAGTTGGTTCAGTCGTGGAACTACTTGTCATCGTTGTTTGAGGTGTAGTAGCTGATGTTGTGACAACAGGGGTTGGGTGTTACAACAGTTGAAACTGGGTGGTGCAGTTGTTTGTTGTAGATGTAGTTGTTGAGATGACAGATGGAGTAGTGGTTGGTTCAGTCTGTTGGAACTACTTGTCGTAGTTGTTTGAGGTGAAGTTTTTGATGTCGTGACAACAGGGGTTGGTGTTACAACAGTTGTAATGGGTGGTGCGGTTGTTGTTGTAGACGTAGTTGTTGAGATGACAGTTGGAGAGGTGGTTGGTTTCGTCGCGGTACTTTTTGTAGTTTGAGGTGTGGTAGGTGATGTGATAACGGGGGTTGATGTTACAACAGTTGTACTGAGTGGTGTAGTGGGTTTTGTAGTGGATGTAGTCGTTGAAATGACCGTTGGAGTAGGTGGAGTAGTTGTTGAAACAGGTGGACTTGTTGTCTCTGTATTTGTTACTATGGTTGCAGTTGGTTCAGTCGTGGAACTACTTGTCATCGTTGTTTGAGGTGTAGCAGCTGAAGTTGTGACAACAGGGGTTGGTGTTACAACAGTTGTACTTGTTGGTGCAATTGTTGTAGATGTAGTTGTTGAGATGACAGTTGGAGTAGTGGTTGGTTTCGTCGTGGTACTTCTTGTAGTTTGAGGTGTAGTAGGTGATGTGATAATGGGGGTTGATGCTACAACAGTTGTACTGGATGGTGCAGTGGGTGTTGTAGTGGATGTAGTCGTTGAGATGACCGTTGGATTAGGTGGAGTAAGTTGTTTGAAACAGGTGGACTTGTTGTCTCTGTATTTGTTACTATGGTTGCAGTTGGTTCAGTCGTGGAACTACTTGTCATCGTTGTTTGAGGTGTAGCAGCTGAAGTTGTGACAACAGGGGTTGGTGTTACAACAGTTGTACTTGTTGGTGCAATTGTTGTAGATGTAGTTGTTGAGATGACAGATGGAGTAGTGGTTGGTTCAGTCTTGGAACTACTTGTCGTAGTTGTTTGAGGTGAAGTTTTTGATGTCGTGACAACAGGGGTTGGTGTTACAACAGTTGTACTGGGTGGTGCGGTTGTTGTTGTAGATGTAGTTGTTGAGATGACAGTTGGAGAGGTGGTTGGTTTCGTCATGGTACTTTTTTTAGTTTGAGGTGTAGTAGGTGATGTGATAATGGGGGTTGGTGTTACAACAGTTGTACTGGATGGTGCAGTGGGTGTTGTAGTGGATGTAGTCTTTGAGATGACCGTTGGAGTAGGTGGAGTAGTTGTTGAAACATGTGGACTTGTTGTCTCTGTAGTTGTTACTATGGTTGCAGTTGGTTCAGTCGTGGAACCACTTGTCATCATTGTTTGAGGTGTAGCAGCTGAAAGTTGTGACAACAGGGGTTGGTGTTACAACAGTTGTACTTGTTGGTGCAATTGTTGTAGATGTAGTTGTTGAGATGACAGTTGGAGTAGTGGTTGGTTTCGCGTCGTGGTACTTCTTGTAGTTTGAGGTTGTAGTAGGTGATGTGATAATGGGGGGTTGATGCTACAACAGTTGTACTGGATGGTTGCAGTGGGTGTTGTAGTGGATGTAGTCGTGTGAAGATGGACCGTTGGATTAGGTGGAGTAGTTGTTGAAACAGGTGGACTTGTTGTCTCTGTAGTTGTTACTATGGTTGCAGTTGGTTCAGTCGTGGAACTACTTGTCATCGTTGTTTGAGGTGTAGTAGCTGATGTTGTGACAACAGGGGTTGGTGTTAACAACAGTTGAACTGGGTGGTGCAGTTGTGTTGTTGTAGATGTAGTTGTTGAGATGAACAGATGGAGTAGTGGTTGGTTCAGTCTTGGAACTACTTGTCGTAGTTGTTTGAGGTGAAGTTTTTGATGTCGTGACAACAGGGGTTGGTGGTTACAACAGTTGAATGGGTGGTGCGGTTGTTGTTGTAGACGTAGTTGTTTGAGATGACAGTTGGAGAGGTGGGTTGGTTTTCGTCGTGGTACTTTTTGTGTTTGAGGTGTGGTAGGTGATGTGATAACGGGGGTTGATGTTACAAACAGTTGTACTGAGTGGGTGTAGTGGGTTTTGTAGTGGATGTAGTCGTTGAAAATGACCGGTGGAGTAGGTGGAGTTAGTTGTTGAAAACAGGTGGACTTGTTGTCTCTGTAGTTGTTACTATGGTTGCAGTTGGTTCAGTCGTGGAACTACTTGTTGTAGTTGTTTGAGGTGCAGTAGTTGATGTTGTGACAACAGGGGTTGGTGTTACAACAGTTGTAATGGGTGGTGCAGTTGTTTTAGATGTAGTTGTTGAGATGCCAGTTGGAGTAGTGGTTGGTTCAGTCGTGGTACTTCTTGTAGATTGAGGTGTAGTAGGTGATGTGAAAAGAGTGGTTGTTGTTAAAACAGTTGTACTGAGTGATGCAGGGGGGGTTGTAGATTTAGGTGTTGAGAAGACAGGCGTAGTCTGTTCTGAAGTGGTGCTACCTGGTGTTGGATTGGGGCTAGAGGTAATGACGGTAGTTGATGTAGTTGGAGGGCTGGGGGGGAGAATGCATGGCACACAACAATCCACCTTGATCTGGTAGTTAAAGCACTTGTAAGGTCGGACAACCTGATCCTTCTTATTGCAGATCAAACCATAGTTGATATCACAAGAGACAACTTGTCCCGTGGCATTGACAAAGTCATCAAAGCTTTCATCACGAGCCATTGTCGATCTGCATGTAATGTTCCTTGGTTTTTGACATATCTTCTCTCCACTGTTTGTAATGTTCTCATACGTTTCCCAGTCACTGCCGTCTGTACTGCTGTCCACATCAAACCATTTTGTCCATTCACACTCTTCCTCGCAGGGGGTCGTTGAGGGGATTCCGGTTGTTCCTTCAGTTTTGGTGGATGGAGTTGTCGTAACTGGGGTTGTTTCTTGTGTGGGAGTCGTTGTCGTGACAACAGGGGTTGGTGTTACAACAGTTGAACTGGGTGGTGCAGTTGTTGTTGTAGATGTAGTTGTTGAGATGACAGATGGAGTAGTGGTTGGTTCAGGGGTGGAACTACTTACAACAGTTGTTACTGAGTGGTGTAGTGGGTTTTGTAGTGGATGTAGTCGTTGAAATGACCGTTGGAGTAGGTGGAGTAGTTGTTGAAACAGGTGGACTTGTTGTCTCTGTATTTGTTACTATGGTTGCAGTTGGTTCAGTCGTGGAACTACTTGTCATCGTTGTTTGAGGTGTAGCAGCTGAAGTTGTGACAACAGGGGTTGGTGTTACAACAGTTGTACTTGTTGGTGCAATTGTTGTAGATGTAGTTGTTGAGATGACAGTTGGAGAGGTGCTTGGTTTCGTCATGGTACTTTTTGTAGTTTGAGGTGTAGTAGGTGATGTGATAACGGGGGTTGATGTTACAACATTTGTACTGGGTGGCGCACTGGGTGCTGTAGTGGATGTAGTCGTTGAGATGACCGTTGGAGTAGGTGGAGTAGTTGTTGAAACAGGTGGACTTGTTGTCTCTGTAGTTGTTACTACGGTTGCAGTTGGTTCAGTCGTGGATCTACTTGTCGTAGTTGTTTGAGGTGTAGTAGCTGATGTTGTGACAACAGGGGTTGGTGTTACAACAGTTGTACCTGGTGGAGCAGTTGTTGTAGATGTAGTCGTTGAGATGACAGATGGAGTAGTGGTTGGTTCAGTCGTGGAACTACTTGTTGTAGTTGTTTGAGGTGCAGTAGTTGATGTTGTGACAACAGGGGTTGGTGTTACAACAGTTGTACCGGGTGGTACAGTTGTTTTAGATGGAGTTGTTGAGATGACAGTTGGTGTAGTGGTTGGTTCAGTCGTGGTACTTCTTGTAGATTGAGGTGTAGTAGGTGATGTGAAAAGAGTGGTTGTTGTTAAAACAGTTGTACTGAGGGATGCAGGGGGGGTTGTAGATTTAGGTGTTGAGAAGACAGGCGTAGCCTCTTCTGAAGTGGTGCTACCTGGTGTTGGATTGGGGCTAGAGGTAATGACGGTAGTTGATGTAGTTGGAGGGCTGGGGGGGAGAATGCATGGCACACAACAATCCACCTTGATCTGGTAGTTAAAGCACTTGTAAGGTCGGACAACCTGATCCTTCTTATTGCATATCAAACCATAGTTGATATCACAAGAGACAACTTGTCCCGTGGCATTGACAAAGTCATCAAAGCTTTCATCAGGAGCCATTGGTCGATCTGCATGTAATGTTCCTTGGTTTTTTGACATATCTTCTCTCCACTGTTCTGTAATGTTCTTTGTAGGTTTCCCAGTCACTGCCGTCTGTACTGCTGTCCACATCAAACCATTTTGTCCATTCACACTCTTCCTCGCAGGGGGTCGTTGAGGGGATTCCGGTTGTTCCTTCAGTTTTGGTGGATGGAGTTGTCGTAACTGGGGTTGTTTCTTGTGTGAGAGTCGTTGTCATGACAACAGGGGTTGGTGTTACAACAGTTGTACTGGGTGGTGCGGTTGTTGTTGTAGATGTAGTTGTTGAGATGACAGTTGGAGAAGTGGTTGGTTCAGTCGTGGAACTACTTGTCGTGGTTGTTTGAGGTGAAGTTACTGATGTCGTGACAACAGGGGTTGGTGTTACTACAGTTGTATTGGGTGGTCCAGTTGTTGTTGTAGATGTAGTTGGTTGAGATGACAGTTGGAGAGGTGCTTGGTTTCGTCATGGTACTTTTTGTAGTTTGAGGTGTAGTAGGTGATGTGATAACGGGGGTTCGATGTTAACAACCATTTGTACTGGGTGGCGCACTGGGTGCGTGTAGTGGATGTAGTCGTTGAGATGACCGTTGGAGTAGGTGGAGTAGTTGTTGAAACAGGGTGGACTTGTTGTCTCTGTAGTTGTTACTACGGTTGCAGTTGGTTTCAGTCGTGGATCTACTTGTCGTAGTTGTTTGAGGTGTAGTAGCTGATGTTGTGACAACAGGGGTTGGTGTTACAACAGTTGTACCTGGTGGAGCAGTTGTTGTAGATGTAGTCGTTGAGATGACAGATGGAGTAGTGGTTGGTTCAGTCGTGGAACTACTTGTCGTAGTTGTTTGAGGTGCAGTAGTTGATGTTGTGACTACAGGGGTTGTTACAACAGTTGTACTGGGTGGTGCAGTTGTTTTAGATGTAGTTGTTGAGATGCCAGTTGGAGTAGTGGTGGGTTCAGTAGTGGTACTTCTTGTTGATTGAGGTGTAGTAGGTGATGTGAAAAGAGTAGTTGTTGTTAAAACAGTTGTACTGAGTGATGCAGGGGGGGTTGTAGATTTAGGTGTTGAGAAGACAGGCGTAGCCTCTTCTGAAATGGTGCTACCTGGTGTTGGATTGGGGCTAGAGGTAATGACGGTAGTTGATGTAGTTGGAGGGCTGGGGGGGAGAATGCATGGCACACAACAATCCACCTTGATCTGGTAGTTAAAGCACTTGTAAGGTCGGATAACCTGATCCTTCTTATTGCATATCAAACCATAGTTGATATCACAAGAGACAACTTGTCCCGTGGCATTGACAAAGTCATCAAAGCTTTCATCGGGAGCCATTGTCGATCTGCATGTAATGTTCCTTGGTTTTTGACATAACTTCTCTCCACTGTTTGTAATGTTCTCGTACGTTTCCCAGTCACTGCCGTCCGTACTGCTGTCCACATCAAACCATTTTGTCCATTCACACTCTTCCTCGCAGGGGGTCGTTGAGGGGATTCTGGTTGTTCCTTCAGTTTTGGTGGATGAAGTTGTCGTAACTGGGGTTGTTTCTTGTGTGGGAGTCGTTGTGGTTGGTGTTATAACAGTTGTACTGGGGAGTTCAGTTGTTGTTGTAGATGTAGTTGTTGAGGTATCAGGTGGAGTAGTGATTGGTTCCGTCGTGGTACTTCTTGTAGTTTGAGGTGTAGTAATTGATGTGAAAACAGGGGTTGTTACTGTCGTGACAACAGGGTTTGGTGTTACAAAAGTTGTACTGGCTGGTGCAGTGGGTGTTGTTGTCAATGTTGTCGTTGAGATGACAGAGGGAGTAGGTGGAGTAATAGTTGTTGAAACAGGTGGACTTGTCTTTCTAGTTGTTATTACAGGTGTAGTTGGTTCAGTCGTTGAACTACTTGTCATAGTTGTTTGAGGTGTATTAGTTGATGTTGTGACAACAGGGGTTGGTGTTGGCTCTTGTATGGTGGTCTCTTTAGTTGTGACTAAGGGTGTAGTTGGTCTAGGTGTGGTTGCTTGTGATGATGTTGGTGTTGTAGTTGAAGATGGACAGGGATCATTTGTCTCTATGACTTTTCCATTTTTGCAAATAGCATAATAGCACATTCCTAAATCGTCTGTCACATTGTAAATGACATCATTGTCATTGTAATATTTTCCATTGTAAATGCATCCATCACAGCTCTCGACACATATTCCTTTATCTTCATCAAATATGGGCTTATCTTCTGGGCACACAGGGTAACAGCCTATAAGAAAAAACAGAGTTAAAAGGCTATTATGTACGTATTCAGAGAGTTCCTCTGTCATATTGTTGTTGGGATTATGTTGGCAAAATCATGATTAATTTTCTAAAAAATGCATTTCCTAGTGACATTTTGTCACCTTAAGTATTTTTTTCATCCGATTTATGCCCTTCAATTTAACATTAGTGTTAGGAAAATAGGCAAGCCAACAGGCTTTCAAAAGGTTTCCTACCTTCCAGGTTTGGTATTGAATTGTTGCATTTGTGTGGATTCTGACAGGTCTCGTAACAAGGTTCATGGCAAGGCTTGTAGTGCCACTCACATAATTCCCCTTTATTGTAGTAGTCACAAAATACGGCTAAGTGGGAAAAACCAAACAAGACGTTAATAGAGGTTTGTGTTTTGCCCAGTGTTTCCTTAATTTGCAATAACAACAATTAAAACAACAACGTTTTATCCCGGTAGTGTATTTCTCATTAGTAAGCGTTAACTTACGGCATATATCCGGGGTTCTCCAGGCAACGCACACACTGACTTCATTACAAGCCTGGGCGTAGGCTGCAACTGCTGTGCAGAAGCACTCGCAGTCTCCTCCACTGTCGCATGCACACGAGTCTTTTACACAGTTTTCATAAAACGGAATAGGATTCACCTATGCAGGCATTCAAAAGTAAGTGATGGTAATATTTGTTTTAAAGTTGAAATTTGGAAACAATTTCAAAATGATCATGCAGGAAACCAAAAAAATATATTTTAACCAACCTTTTTGTGGCAGTCTTGGAAGGTGTTGCTCTTTATAATGCTACACTGTATCTGGGCCCAGTTGTGGCGATGGGGCTGCAGCAAACAAGAATCAACGCTTGCTTCGGCGTCCAGGCAAGAGCTTAAAGCCTTCCAGCTGTTTGCAAACTCAAGGGGGCTGCTCACTACCATCTGACTCTGGGTAGTGAAGTCATTCTGGACATCTCCATTAAAGTCTCCACAAAGACCGCAAACCCCCGCCTTTAAAGTAGAAATACAGACATCAATAAAAATAAATTATTTTATTATTCTGTTGTATTGTTGTCTGCATATTTAAATGTACAGCCATCAAAAATACATCAGTCACTTTACATTATGCACTACAAAATGAACACACAAAAAGAAAACAAAGATTTAGATTCATTTGTATCGTTGTCATTTGTATCTAAAAGGTATTACGACTGAAGTAAAATCAAAAAGCTCTGATGTTAAGCAGCTAAACAGTTTGTACTCACAGCCCTAACTAAAGTGCTACTCACACTGTGCTGTGGTTCCATAAGGATCCGGATGGTGGTTTTGTGGTCCCATAGAACTGTGATCCCGAGTGAAGCTTCGACAGCCAGGTACATCCCAACACGTCTGATTGTGTACTTGATCTCAGAGCCCATTACCAGATCCAATATTTCGTATGTTCCCTTTGCTAATTTAATTTCTTTATTCTGGAATAAGCAATACAACATCAGCACAAATAGTTTACCTCTCAAGTGTATTCACCACATCTGATACTATTTTGAGACACAGTCCTCTTAATATAAATATGTTTGCAATGAGGACCTACCCCCAACTGAATCCTGACAGATTTGGAGCAGGTGGTGCCAGTAGTTCCACATGGTATATTTTCTGTAATAACCCGGAAGATGTCCTCTACTGATTTGTTGCCACATTTGTTCTTAAAAAAATAATTGAACATCACAACTACGTTAACATCAATGCTAGTGTTTACAGAGAATCCCCATGATACAGAGTAGAGTACAATAGTAGAGTCCAGAGTTTTATCTCATGCAAGCAACAACCATATATCAGTACAAGTTAATCATAGACGTTCATAGAGTTATTTTACTCCATTAAACCCCTAATGGCATGCAGCATTGGAGTCTACATTTTAACTGAAACAAAGTAGGAGCAAAAGGATAAGAAATCAAAATGCATGATTTTACCTGGATGGCCACGTAGGCGCATTGCCCCTGAAAGCCATATGTTCTTTGATCAAAGGTTCTGTAATGACCACTACCATAAATGACGCAAGTCCCTGGGCATTTCTTCTCCGTACACTCCCATTTCCCCATTCGACATATACTGTGGGATAGAGGTCGAAAGATGGTCATTTAATAGTTCAGACTAAGCACATTAGATATTTTCTTGAAGCATAAAAAAAAGTATATCAGGCTCATCATACCAGGTGTTGCACTGATCTTTGATTTCAGAGCCAGAAGCGTAGAGGGCGCGATCATGTTGGCATGGACATTCATGTTCCTTCACACAGGAGCCCTTGCCGTCATCAAAGAGACCACTGGGGCATCGACAGCCGGATTCACATTCTGTTGAGTACTGGGGTCAACCCAGTACAAACCCATAAAAATACAGTTCATCACAATCACTGATGATTGCTTTCCATTATATTATTATTTATTTCCAGGACCCGGGATATTGAAATCAATGGAAAAAGTGTTAGTTGAAATGTTGGATTGCTTTTGAGCAGATCCTTAAAATCCCATGGGAACAATAGTTAGACAGTTGGATTTCTCACAGGATTCTTATGGTATTCTCTCTTGCTAAAGCTTAAGATGAGGAATAGTACTCACACAACTATCACTCTCTGTGTTTCTACATGTCCGAGCACACTGCACGCCCAGATCTCGGACGTCTGCACTCGAACAGTTAAGGTAGACTTTTGGAGTCGGACAGGCTTTGAAAAACATAAAAATTAGACTAAACATACAGGGGAAGTCAAACAGAAACACAGGCACACGCACGCACGCACGCGCGCACGCGCATGCACACACACACACACACACACACACACACACACACACACACAACACACACACACACACACACACAAACAAACAAAAGTACAGACATACAACACATACAATTTAAAGATTGGGTATGGAATTCTCTTTTTTTGGCCATTTTTGCAAAATACTTGAAATCCTCCATCATAATCCACTTGCAGCCGCTGAGTTATAAGTACTGACATGAAAATTAAACAAGTCAATCACCTGTGGAGCGGGAAGGGCTTGAAAAACTCCAGCCAATGATTTCCAGAACCATCGAGTGGTATTGGACAGTAAGTACGTCAATCAAATGGTCGTACTGCACTCCCCCTCCCCCGCGTGTGACCCCTTCATGCACGTACTCAAAGCTTGTGACCCAGAGACAGCTTCTGTTTGTTGTTATCCTGTGGTAGCTACTGGAGCTAGCTAACTAGCTAATGGCTCGCTCTTACGCATCTGTGTTCGCGCTCGTGCATGATTGCGCGTCCATGTACTTGGAATGGGTGGAGTCAGCGTTGAAGGAGAGGGGGTAGGACCATTTGAGTTTTGTAATTTCAAAATCTGCTGGCTTTTCGCAAATCGCATAACCAACCTTTACTGAATGAATAAGAAGTCACACAAATATATCTACAAGCGTACCTTGTGATGATGTCTTCCAAGCACGACAGTGAAGCTTGCCATTGGAGCACAAACTAAAAAAACAAAGTGTTATTTTAATCATCTCAAACTTTCACAAATAATTATCCACAACCTTCTGATACTTTTCTATGTTTGAAGTCTTTGCCAACAGGACAAATAAGACACTATTGAACGGTCAACAACAGGAGGGCAGATGCATACTTAGACAAATGGATTTTGATGAGAAATTAGTTCACAACTAACCAGTGTTGCTCTTTGATGCTTATTGATTTGCCTGGCTTTATGTGGACTCCATTGTGGTAGCAGGGGCATTTGTTCATGGGCACACAGGCACCTTTTTCCTCCTGATACGTGCCCTCAGGGCAGGAGCAGCCGTCCACAGGCAGGAAGTCAGAGGTGCAGCTCTGCTGTTCTGAGCTCAGCTGTCTGCATGTCCACTTGCAGCGCTGCAGCTTGTAAGAGAAGCTTTGGCTTTCCGGGCAGTCCCTTGTGTATTTATCTGGTATATATTGTTTTTAGAATGTTATTATGTGAATAAACTTGTGGTAACGGTATTATGAATACCGTTCTGACAATAGACCACAAATCGTGTCCTTAGGCTCTTACCACAGACGTTCACCCTCCAATCGCTCAAGAAAACTCCTTTCGAAGCACAAGCTCGTGCATAGGAGGAGAAAACGGCACACATGCAGTCTTCGGTTTTCTCACAGTTACATGTGGCGTAGATGCATCTCTGATGAAGACAACACATTGTTTATGCTATTACAATGACCACAACAATAAATTGAATCTAATTGAAAGATAAACCTGCTGTATTGTTGTATAATACCTTGTGGTACAGTTCTGGATCGATCATTGCGTGACAGTTTGTAAATGGGCTGTCTGGACGTGTTAACATCGAGCACCAATGTTCAGCATATCGCTCTGCAGGAAGATTCAATTATCAAAATCAAAGCTGGCTGACTGCAAACATTCTATGTTCTTGAAGACTAGCAGAGACAGCTTAGCTTATAACAGACACAGCGTACCGTTCTCCACACTGACGGAACAGGGGCTTTCCAGACGTTCATCTCTCTCTGGGCAGGTGGGATTAGACTTCCAGGAATTCCCAAAAGAGGATGCAGTGCCTTCCACAATCCCTTGAGGTGTCTTCATATCATCGGACAGAATCATGTTATAGTTTCCACATAAACCTGAATCAGAAGAAGCAGTTTCGATGGATTAAATGAAAATGATTGGATGAATAGAAGGGTAGAATATGTTGTGCAATTTCTGTAGGCAATAGTTATGTGCGTTATTGTCATCTCAAAAGCAGTGTGAGTAACAAAAACAACATGTACAATCATGATGCATCACATGAAGCTATATTGTAGATTAGAATTCAGCAGGCCTCAGATTAGCCATGTGTTGGTTTACCTCTTGTCTTTGTTTTGTAACTCTGTTCAAGGGTCACATAGACTTGCAGGACCGGAACATGCTGGACCTGAATCTGTAACCCAAATCTGGTCTGGAGCAGGATGTGGAAGGACGATGCCTGGAATATGTTGATGTCGCCTACAAGTCAAGAGAAATAGTATGTATGACTGCAAAATGAGGACAATAATGATAGAATTGAGACCAATTTAAAACACTGTGCAGCTAGTTTTCACCATTATCTAACCTGTGTTGTACGGCAAGCTGATGATCTGCATGTTGTGCCTCACTTTTCCATCTGCAGAGAACGCTAGCATCTGCACAAATATCATGGTAAGACCAAAATGACAATCATACATTATCATTCACAGGTCCCATGTTATCCTTTATCCAACAGCCTCCATCCAGAGGAAATACTAAGTAGCAGCACTCACGTTGTTTCTGTCATTGTTCAGTAGGATCTTCACACTCTTCAGACAAGTGTCAAACTCCTGGCTCACACATGGAACCAGCTGGACCATGATGGTGAACTTGGGGCTGGCATCATCCTGCATCCCACATAGTATGAGTACATTCAGAGGACCATTAATTAATGAAATGTAAAAAAAGAAAAGTAATTTGAAACAGTCTTATATCAAATATAACGATTTTAAATTTCAAAATTCTCATTTGAAATATAAAAGGACACGTTGCACATGCGCTAACTCTTTTACCTTGCTTTCGATCTTAGCCAAGACGTAGTGGCAATCCCCATGGAAAATGTAGGCTTTCCCATCAAAAGTAGTCACATGGGAACCCTCTTCCACTGCGCAAGTAGCCGGACTGGGAAGACTCTTACAGTCCCATCTTCCCTCATAGCATAAACTTGGAAAAGCAAAAGTATTTGAGATTGTCAGTAGTGGACAGTAACAAAGTACAAGTAGGCTAATTTGTTACTGTACTTAAGTAACTTTTTAGCGTACCTGTACTTTTCTTGAGTATCATTATTTTGTGAGACTTTATACTTCTACTCAACTGCATTTCGTAGGGGAAAATCTTACTTTTTTCTCCACTACATTCAAAAACCTGTTGTTCCTTTCAACGTTCCTTTCACGACATGCATGCGTGACCATAGACACAGCTAACCATTGAGGACATCGTGGAGCCTTAACAACGTCAATATTTATCCTAGAAACACCTTGTCAAGCCTAAACGGTTTACGTTATACTTTAAAATTATTAATCGATGGGAAATATGAATGATTGCTATATATCGGCCGTTTGTCTGTGGGAACCCCCGTTTATATGGCTAGAGGCTAGGTGTTTTCTACATATCCAGGTGTACTCCCGGTACAATAGCCGCATTTACATCAACACATCTGATCCGATTAGAACTGGAAGAAAAGCTCAATCGGAATAGAAAAGGATCATATATATGTGCCTCAATTGGAATACAATTCTCTGATCGGAATACAATTCTATGCGGAATAGAAAAACTGGTGCCCGCCCTGTCGGGGCTTATTTTCCCGATAATGACCGGCGTTCTGTAGGCCTACAACAATTCCCTTGCATAGCCTATATTATATAAGTCCAGACCAACATAACGGTTGTGTGCTACATACATATAAACGTACGCTTACCACTTTTGTAAATGCCATATATACAGTACATTCAGATTGCATGATAGGAATAGATATATTCAGATTAGAAATCTAATTGGATCAGAAGTGTCCATGTAAACGTGGCTAATGTCCAATAGTAATTAGGGGCGAGGGAGGGACATTTGATCTGTCACTCAAACCTCTGCGCCAGTCATAAGGAGATTTGATTCATGACATTTAGTCAAGCTGGTATTGACTGTAAGGTGGATGTTCTTTATGTCCTTGTATGATTATTACATGTTGAAGCTTAAATGTAAGATCATTTTCTGCATAACTATTTTGAGGGGTGTTTTATTTTAGCTGATGTACCCAACATGCATTTTCTGTGGCTTTTCCCCTGCGCACACACACACACACACACACACACACACACACACACACACACACACACACACACACACACACACACACACACACACACCACCACACACACACACACACACACACACACACACACACACACACACACACACACACACACACACACACACACACCATTTAACATATAACATCTATGTGGCTTTACTAAAACCTACTAAAACATATATTGAACCTCAGTTTGCACAACAAAACAAACCACATTTTCTGCAGGAAATGCATTTTCTAGTTTCAAATGATATCAGTATCAGATATCACAAATAGAAAACATTGTATTAAGAGCGTTGTTAGTGTTTTTTTTAACCTTAAATGATTTGACTGAGTGTAAAGGACATAGCAAGAGATTAGAACTACATTACACGAAATTACTTTTACTTTTGATACTTAAGTACATTTGAAGCCAAGAACTTTTATACTTTTACTCAAGTCGAAGTTTAAAGGGAGTACTTCCACTTTTACTGGAGTAATTTTTACACTAGGTATCTCAACTTTTACTTTTTTAGCACTTCGTCCACCACTGGAGATTGTTAACAAAACCACATAGCATAGGGCCATGCCCTATACATTTGAATTGGCCCAATAACGTTGAAGATTAACTTTCAGATACCATTCTTCACTATCCTGTCGGTAAACGTCCCCAGAGTTGTAGATTTTATCATGTTTACACTGGCATTCAGTCTGGTTGACACAACCTCTCTGTGAAATGTTGTCCCACACCGTTCCTGAAATACAGGGAAGTCACAATTTGTAGGGGAAAGCATCTTACAAATACATATATTTTCTGATAACAAAGGGTAAAGGTGGCTTACCCGCAGGACAAAAGCAGCCATCCATTTTGTGGTCCTCACAGAGCGAACTGATGTCTGAGAGTGTGCAGCTAGCCATGCATGGAGAGCCACTCTCTTCATACACCATGTTGAAGGGGCACATCTTAGCTGTAAGGGAAATAAAGGTGTTATATGTTTGTATTCAAAATAAATTGAATGATAGTTCAACCTTTGCTTCTGGAAAATGAATTGAAATTAAAGTGATTCAGTTTAATGGTTTTTTTTGTGTTACTGTAAGGAAGAATATTCTACCGCAGAACTGGGGCGTCCTCCAGCTGGGCGGCTGACCCCCAGCATGGGAACACTGGCGGGAGAACTCTGCCAGTGTGCTGCATACGCAGAAGTCATTGGTGCTATTGCCACAGCCACACATGTCCTGCACACAGGCCTGGGTGTATGGGGATGGATCCACCAGCGATGCACAAGAGCTCCAGGCTTCAGAGTGGATCATCTTTTCGCAGATTGGGCGCTAAGGGGTGTCATTGGAAAAAAGTTTGTAAATAACAAAACCCTAGTTTATGTACTAACAATCGAGCAACTTATTTTTGTAAACGTACAAATTCCTTGCAGGGGACCTCAACAGCCTGGTCTTCTAGTTCCGGGTATTCTAGGTCCTGGGCGTCCAGCTCCTGGTCTTCCTCCTCGTAGGGGTCCTCACAGTCATCATTTGGTCGATGGACTCTCTGTCCATTGCCAAACTCAATGGGGTGGATTTTGCGATCTACAGGTGATTTGCAGAATTAGATGCCAAACACATATACATAAAAGAACAAAATATAATATTATTTTAGGCCTACACATGTGCACTAGGTCAATTAGATAAACTAAATCATAATGAACAAATAATAAACGGACTGTGGTGAATAAATTCATTGTAGACTGGAACGCCATTGAAATCCCCACAAAGGCCACAAGTGCGGTTACGATAATCAGAATCCAGTTCCACCTAATAAAGACATACAAAGGATTTTTTTTAATCATATTAGAAACACAAACATTAAGTGTATAAGTATAAATAAAACACTGATAACACACTAAATATGAATAATTTGTCATTTCTGTCTTACCATCACAGCATCATCACCATTCCACATTACAACCAGGCCGACCTTGGCCTGGAGCTTGGTGTAAACCGCATTCCGTTCGACTTGGATCCCCGCATTTAAGTACGGCAAGTTGATACTATAGGAAAGAGTAAATGTTTGTAAATGTTTTCTTTTACATTTATGAATAAATATGAAGTTGGAGAAAGAAAACAAAGTCTAGTTAACCATTTCCAATGAACGATTGTTGGACAGTTTGTGTTTGAACCTCAGATTTGGTGCTTCTCAGCAGCAGTCTCAATGAGTGGGACACTCACAGATCACCGTTCAATGAGATGACCCTCTTAGTCAGATGGAACACAAGGTCGTTGATGGTGACAACCAGCTCGTTGACCGTGGGGTGGCCGTCTACCAAGCTCTTCTGGATGTGCACCGAGAATTCTCTGTACATCTCGTGGCAGTCGGACACCAGGTTGTATCCACACAAGCCGGGGAACTGGTACACATCCCCGTCAAACATCTTGAAGTGGTCCCGGCCCCAGGTGCTGCAGATGCTGTTGACATGGTTGAGAGCTGTGGAGAAAAAGTGTGAGAGAAAATACTTTGGGCACTGTTGCTCTACACCAGGCGCGTCGTTAGACCTGGGCATTCGAGGCTATAGCCCCGGATCTTTTGGGAATAGCCCCGGATCGCGTGTGCCGTCAAAAAAAAAAAAAAAAACATAATGATGAAAATAGCACCGTAGAGTTTACTTCTTTGTGATTGAATTACCAGCAGCCACAGATGCAACATTGTAGCGAGTGAAAACCGCACAATTCTGACATGTCCATATATGGGCAGATTTAGAATAATTTGTTGCAAAATGTTGCAAATTCAACGTTGGAATTCTTTCTTCCCTATGCATAGCGCATGTTGTCCATAATGCTGTTTCGTGCTGCTAGCCTTTTAGTGAGATCAGAGCGTTAGAAGGACAGTAATAAAATATCTTTGGCAAGATGGATATAAGAAGAGAGACCCGCAGTGAATTCAACCCGGTCCACTTGACATCGGGTAGGTGCATGACAGTGGTACCGTTAAACTTCTATGATACACCCGGCTGGTTCTTCATCATTGACCAATATTTGAGCTAAAGTCAGATAAAAACATTATTTACAAAGCATTTTTATCCAGATAAAATGCTATGGATTGACAATAGTTGATGCTTAAAATGCATTCAAGAAGAGTAGGATGTGTAAATATCGTTACATAGAATCACAAATTATTAAAATCTTACCCTGTCTTGCTTGGACATTGGCGATGTTTGTAACTGACAGTGCCAGGAAACACAACCAGAAGTGACTCCACTTCATCCTTCCCACTATGGGATTGCGTCCTCTAAGAAGATATTTAACATGCTGGTCCCTGATGGCCTCTATATATTGAGATTGCAATATTTTGCCCCCACCCCTTTCAGGGTTATTTTAGATGAATTGCTGGGACATGGTAAATATAAAGCAAATAGATAATCATGGACCAGAAGCCCTGACCATTGAATGCGTGTGTGTGTGTGTGTGTGTGTGTGTGTGTGTGTGTGTGTGTGTGTGTGTGTGTGCTGTGTGTGTGTGTGAGTGGAGTGTGGTGTGTGTGTGTGGTGTGTGTGTGTGTGTGTGTGTGTGTGTTGTGTGTGCGTAACGCATGTGTGTGTTTTACAAGAAATTCAAAAATACGTTGTAAAGGGCCTAACATCACTTTATTTTGTGTTGGAAGTTCAATTTTTGAGCCTTCACCTCTGCAGACCAATTTGTTGAAAAATTCCCCAATGTTGGTAGAGATGTTACACTTAGTAAGTGTCAAATTATACATAAGTCTCAAAACAACATAGGTGGCTGCATTGAACATTTTGCAGTTTAATTATCATGATGGACCTCAAAATAACACCACTGAAACACTTCTATTAAAATATAATCTATAATCATTGCATCATAATAGCCAGACAACAGTCAATAAGACTAAAAGGATATCCTCAATAGATACTATTTCCTTTCATCAAACTTTACTATGTAGTCATTTTGTTGCAGTCATATGTCATGTATACATAAGGTGTAAAGGCATCGTAAAACGAGTGCCTGTGCCAAGGCAAAGGCATATTGCCCACATGGAAGGTGTGTTTCCCATCTGCTTTGCGTTCTGATAAGTTAGATCATTAAAACTATCACCTGATTTCACCGAGCATCAAGGAGACTCATCCTAATATCATCTCAAAAATAGAGTCTCTTAACAATGGCAATGACTACAAAGGACCACCATTAACTTTGTCCTTTTAGGCTAATTGCCTTAATGTGTCATAATACATAATCATTTCCAATACTTTAATGGTTTATTTGATGAGGCCTTTATATGTTAAAGAGTGAAACAAATACAATCAAATGCATATTGGAATGGTCTTTGGGGGAACTGTGAACTTGTTGGCTCTTTATAATCCTATTATATGAGCTTAATCTTACATTGACCATCTAGTCTTGCTCAAATACACCATATACTGTCTCAATTATCAACTATAGCTCATCATTCATTTTAAATCCTGAAATGTCTTGCATGAATACAACATATTAAATGAATTTTGATGGAATCAGGATATGTGTTTTTTATGTGTATAATTGACGACTGCTCAGGTGTGGAAAAATCATTCAGTTTGTTCATCTTTTGAGACACATAGTTGAAATAGCTCAATAGATATATTATGGTACAGATTATATAATTTACACAAATGTATCCATTGATTTATGCCACATTATTCTTATAGTTTAAGTGTTCACGACACAAATTAAATGAAATAATAGCATAGAAATAATTTCAAGCAAATTGAATACTAACAGTGATATTCTCCCTTGTGCTCATGTATATCTGTGATGTCAGTTTCAACCCTATTTATTGAATAACTATGTAAGGTACCTTAATGATATGTAAGATACCTTAATGATAAATCCTTATTGTTATCAGTCTGCCAAAAATTTGGGCGACATCCAGGAAAATGTGGTCAATATGGCTAGTTACTTTATTTCCACTGGCCTGTGTACTCCACTCTAGCAATTCTGCTAGGCCTACAAATTGACTACTCCAAGCAACTATCTGTAACCCCTCCAAGGACAAACACATTTTTACATTAGCAAAGTTTGCTGAGGAATGAAATTATTTGTCTACCACTCCCAAAGGAAGACATCTGGAGCTTGTGACGGACCTCAGCCTGCTGTTTATGTTGACTCAGGGTGGCACATTATTCTTCCTAAATTACCTTGAAATACGTCATGGTCAATTTAGTTTTGATGGGAGCAGTTGTGTTTAAAACCGTGTCCTATAATAAAATGCAATAGAGGATTGCATTATGATATGAAGAGAAGGCTAGGTATCATAAATAATAAGCCTATTAGAGGAAAGATTATTATTCTTGCCATATCGACTACGCCTATGCTTTATTTGGTATTCCCAGTGTATCTGTGGATAGCGTGGAGGATAAAATCCCACACTTGAACAAACTAAGAGAGGTTGAGAGAGCGGAGGTTTGAAAGATAAAGAGCTATTATCACTTTCTGTATGGTTTGACAAAGAACTCCTGATCACGAACCATGCTGCAGTTTATGTTCCCAAATTGTGTGGTTTCCCCCTCATGCACTGATCAATCAAAACATTATATGCATTGGGCCTAGAAATTCGACACCTCTCGTGTTCCCCCACCCAAGTTCCCCATTAACTAAACATGCACTTATCCTCCTTCCCTGATTTCTCAGTTCAGTGTAAAGGAAGTGGTGTTGGTTGGTGGCCAGGAGGTGGCAAATCTTCCCCCTGGCTAAAAACATCAAACCCGATGCCCCAGTGCAGCGACGGGGACACTGCGCTGTGGAAGGTGCCGTCCTTCGGAGACGTAAAACCGAGGTCCTGACTCACTGATGTCATAAAAACATCCCAGGACACTTAACGCAAAGAATAGAAGATTCCCCTGGTGTACTGCCCAACCAGGCTCATTCAATCTGGCCCCCTAATCATCCCCCTGTAATCCCCTCACTCTCCACCTCAAGCCGGTGTGTGGTGAGCGTTCTGGCCGATTGGCTGCCGTGCATCACCCAAGTGGGTGCTACACATTTGTTGGTGGTTACTGAGGTCCCTCCTTCACTGTAAAGCGCTTTGGGTTACTTGAAAAGTGCTATATATAATAAGGATAAAAGAATTCTTATACATAATATATAATTATTATTAAAGAACTTACATCTTAGACATTATAGTAATATATGTAGGGAAGTAAAATACTCATTAATACTAATACTCATACTAATTAAAATCCACTTGTCACTTATTAGTCAAACTGATTCAAAACAGACATAATATACAACATGTGTTTATGAATCAAGCCGTGTATAATCAAAGAAACAATCCCTTTAACACATATATTGTTTAAAGATATGAAATGAATTAGTAAAATGACAATCACTTCAGGATCGGCAAATGGTGTAAACGACTGTCTCGTGGTAAACGAGTGACTCCCTCAGGATGCAGGCCTTTGTTGACCTTTCCTCCGGGCCAGATAATGGCTCCTTTATCCATATGGAAAATACATAAGTGTGGCCTGCCAACCCAGTCTCCAGAGAAACACGTTCTCAGAGAACTCTTCTGCAAACAACGAACACGTAGCTCAGTCAACGTTTCAGGGCCAAAATACGTTTAAACCACCGAAAACAGCCCCTGTAGAGACCAACCCTCCTCTTGTCCCTGTCTGGCCCGACTAGCCCCTGCCCCGAGGTACCAGTGGGGGAGCAAGCTTATTAGCCAAGCCAGACCCAGGACATGAAGGAAGTGGTTCTCCAGCACCTCAAACGTCTCCCATGAGCGGCACCGGGAGGACACAAAATCGTCAGCCATGACATCACAGAACCACAAAACCGGAGTCCAACTTCCGCGCGCCTACCGGCATTCCGGAGGCACGGACGGGCTGCATCCAAGCGGAAGTCACAACAATTGCTGCAGTATGGGGAATCATCGAGGAGTCCCACAGCGGTCTGGGTCCAGCCCTGTGGTCCTGGTCCCCAAACCGATGGAAACGTACCAGCTTCTGCAATGACTTCTGGGAACGAGACTGTGAACGAAGTAGTCGCGGCCTTCGACGGCCTTACCCCATGCCCCGAATAGACGAATTGATAGAGTGGCTGGGGCCGGCCCGGTTCATTTCCACCCTGGACCTAACGAAGGGATACTGGCAGGTCCCCCTCACCCAGCGGGCCCGGGAGAAGACACAGCATTCACCACCACCGACGGCTGCATGCAGTACAAGTACAACGGCCCTTCCGTTCGGGGGTGGCATGGAGGCACCACCGCGACCTTCCAGCGGATGATAGACCGGGTCCTACGGACCCACAGGGAATACGGCCTCACGGCCAACGGCAAGAACTGCCCCCTGGGCCTCGAAGAGGCGTCCTACCTGGACGAGTTGGGAGGGGCAGCGTGAAGCCGCAAGAGGCGAAAGTGCAGACCATCCGGACCTGGCCCCAGTCCGAGGTACGACAGAAGCAGGTGAAGTCCATATCCTGGGACACGTGGGGGTACTACCAACGCTTCATCCTGCGTTCGCCGACACTGGCCAGCCCCCTCCACGAGTTGACGCGGAGGGCTCTGCCCGATCGGGTCGAGTGGACGACCAACGCGTCCGAGCCACGAGCCCTGTGGATACGGAATGCTTCTTACTAGTTTTCCTAGTTTCCCCACATTATCCCCTTTACCTCCCTTCTACAGTCTGTGGAAGGTGAGAAGACGGTCTGGACAACGCGCGCGGTCACGAGTGCTACGGCTAAGCAGCTCGTTGCCTGTTCAGCAGACACGAGCGCAGTGTCTAGACAGCTTGCTGTTTGTACAGCGACTAGCTCCGTAACGTCTCTACCACGCTCGCTTCCCCCCTTGGGCCACACATCAACATGTGTGGAGGCGGATAGGGGCCGAGGAATACGGGTTATTCCTGGACAGCGGTTCCTCAGCCTCGCCCTCTCTCGACGACGCGCATGCGTGTCACTGTCGGTTGTCCCCCCCCCCCTCCCCCCCACGAGTTACAACCTAGGGTTTACTTCCCGCTACTTCCTGGTTCCAAGAAGTGTCAGCGGAAGAAGAGACCTATTCTTGATCTTCGCGTGTTCAACAGAATTCGTTGCGCGAGGGAATTGGAGAAATGCTCACTATCAGAGCAGCGCTGCTCCGATGTGTGAAAAGAGGGCGACTGGTTCACAATCCCTTGTATCTCAAGGAATGCTTACTTCCACGTCCCTGTTCAGCAGGCGCACAGGAAGTTTCTCTGTTTTGCCTAAAGGGTGGCGTATGAGTACCAGTGCCTGCTATTCGGCTACTCCCTGGCCCCGCGCACACTTTTCGAAGTGTGTGGAGGCGGCGTTTGGTCCGCTCAGCTGTGTCAGGAAAAGAGAGGTTCTCTTCTACCTCGACGAACCCTACCTAATTCTAAAAGCGACTCAGAGAAAGCTGCGAGAAGGGACACCATGACGGTGATAAACCATCTCTCTTTCCTGGGTTTTGTCATCAACTGGGAGAAGAGCTTCCTGCTCCCCGGCCGGCAGATAGTCTACTTGGGGCTTTGCCTGGACTCAGCCGCCATGACAGCGATGCTCTCGCCTCCTCGCGACGAAGACGCCATCCCTGTTGGCACTCTTCCCGCTTTCGCGTTTCTTTAGAAAACGCGTGACCAGCGCTGTTCCACCATGCCCCTGTTAGGGCTGATGCAGCAGCCGCCCCATCCCGTGCTTCTCCTGGGTCTGCCCTTTATGCGCAGATTTCCAGCGGTGGGTTTGCTCGCCAACCGGTTTGGACCCGTGCGACATAAGCTCAGGGTGGCTCCTCCATACCCCATTCGGTGTCACCAGACCTGGAATAATGGGAAACTCCCCCCGCCCGCCCCGCCCTTTCTCAGGGGTGTTGCCCCTGGTGCAGGTGAACTGCCCTATGTACGTTGTCTCTTCACGGACGCCCTTCGTTGACGGGTTGGAGAGGGACACGTGCCTTTCTCTACTCGGGTAGGAGGGCGAGTGGCGCACGCCACACCACAGTCCACATAAATGTACTGGAACCATCACTGTGAGAACCACGTGCTTTTGCCATTTCTTCACCTTGTATGTGGCCGCTACGTTCTGAATCAAGGAGAGACAGTGTGTCGGGCGGCATACCATAAACAAACGGGGGAGTGCGGCTCCTCTGCTTCTCCCACCAAAAGGCGGTCGAAGCTCTGACTTGGGCTCATCAGTATCTCCTCAGATTGAGAGCCCCTGCATATCGCGGGCGCCGGCAGAATTTCTGGGCGGACCTCATGTCTTGCGGTGGTCCCCGCCCGCCATGAAAAATGGCGGTTACATCCGACATGTCAGACCGACTGGCAGAGGTTCGGGACGGCTCAGTGACCTGTTTCGCCCGAGCAGGAAGAACACATAACACTGCAGGTGGTGTTCTCTCTGCCAAACCCTCCGGATCTCCCCCGTTAGGGGGTGAGCGTTGGCGCATACACCTTGGCCGCGGGTTCCCCGTATTGCGTTCCCTCACCGCTCGCTGATGGCTTACCCTCTCTGGAATGGTCAACAGGAGAATTTGTCCTTGATTAAAGTGGCTCCTGTTTACGCCCCATTCCAAGGGCCCTAGGACCAACAAATGAAAACACCCTTTTTCCCAACTACCCAGTCCACTAGCACACATGATTGTTTCCCTTTAAATGATTTACAAGAATTTATTACATGAACAATTATCACAGCAACATAAGGTAGGCCTTCCAAAGGGTGGACCCAGGCCAAAACTAACAAACAAAACGTCCCGCTATCTGACAAAAGAACTCTATACCTAAGAAACAAAATGACAATTAAAATCAAGCTGCCCATTCTAATGAAAAAAACCGGAGAAAACAATACCAAACTGAAATGGCAGTCCCACCCTTACTAATTTGAACCAGGAACTTCCAAACTAAAATACAGGAACATAAAACACGTGTGGCTGTTGGGCAGAGAGGAGAACAGTGCTGGCCTCCACGGTTGTCCATCTTGACCCTTTTATTCTGGCCTTGGCCCAATCACCTGTTCCGGCCGACAACGAGTGGACCAAATCCCCACCCGGAATGGAACATCCTATTTACATAGAAAAATTGACAGAACACACAAATCCACACACCCAAACACAGAGAATACAAAAACACGACCGACAGTCGTAAACACCCCCATCAACCCAAGAATTAAATCGCCCCTAATTGTTTTAATTTCTCATGGTCTGAAGAACACCGAAGATAATGCGTCTGCTATTATATTCTCAAGTAAACCTTTTTGTGGTGAAATCTTGCAGGTTGAAAGTCCTGCAGAAGGAGAGACCAAACGCGTCAGCCGCTGTTTGGAAGTTGCGCTGTTCGCAAAGGAATGTTAGTGGGTTTGTGGTCTGTTATAACACAAGACAGCGTGAGCTCGACCCCGTATACACTCAAAATATTGCAAGGCTAGTAGGGAGAGCAAGAGCTCCTTCTCAATAGTACGTAATTAAGCTGTGCTTATTGAACTCCTACTAGAAGTAGCAAAACAGGGTGTCTTAGAGCCTGCCTCATTTCGTTTGTAAGAGTAACAGGCGACCTGCGCCCATGCGCTGGCGGCAACTTCTAATTAACCACGGACGTGCAAAAAGCAGGGCGCAGCGAGGAACAGGTTGCGCTACATATAACGCCTTGCCCGATTCGAAGGCAGCCCTGACAAGCGGGGACCACACAACAGTTTTTCACGGACTTAAACAAGACCTGTTAGAAGGAAGCCACAAACATCACAAGAGAAATTTCTTAACAAACCCACGATAAACCCACACATACTCAAGGAAAACGGCGCAGCGCTTTCTTGACTGTGGTAAGGCGGGAAAATCCAATGATAGTTTGCCTTTTTCAGCCACGGACGCACCTGTCCCTGACCACACTGCCTTACCCCAGATAGGTAACGTGGCCTGCCAAACTCACATTTTTGCGAGATTAAAGCGTGAGGGAGGCCTCACGAAGAAGCCTGAAAATCGAGGGCAGTGTAGTTAAAGATGATCAGGAACAGGTGGAGGAGTTAGGCAACTACAATCATCGAGATATGCCTTCAGACAATTCCAACACCAGACAAACACGAGATGCATCAACGCGTTGGAAGAAGCGGGAGCATTAACCACCCGAATGCATAACAGTGTATTGTAGGAAGTGTCGGGTGTGGACAAAACTGAATATTCGGAAGCGCACGTGGTGTAGAGGACTTGCCAATAACCTTTTACAGGTCCAGCTTTGTCACGTACTGGCGAGCCTACACGGTCTATACAATCCTCCACCTAGGGGAGCGGAAAGAAATCAAGGTTTGTGACTGAATTTACCCATTTCGGATAGTCCGTTACAGAAAAACGAGGGTGCTGTCGGGTTTCGGTACCAAAAAACACAGGGTGGCTCCAAACGCACTTGCACTGGGAAAGCTAAACCATGCTCCAGACAAGATAATCACCTCTTGCTGGCCATCAAGGGCCCCTTTTTGTCGGATTTACTCCGTACGCATGCCTGTTATGTTTGTGCTCCCCAGCTGGTTCAACATCATGTAACAGCAACAGAAGTGACTGGGATGATAAGTAAAACAGCAAGCAATTATCCTCAAATCAACTCGGTAAATAATCTGCACGGGCTGAGGCAAGACAGATGAGACAAAAATTCTCCCACTCAACACCAGAACCTACTGAATTTCTCAAACGAGAGCGGACCGGCATCAAGTCCACTTCTTCTCGCCAGACCATCATCAGCAAAGAATTGTACTGAGTAGGAACCCACCGACACCAGACATCATCAGGCGCAGCAGGAGTTCTGTGGAGACCACTCAGCTCGGAAAAAATACGCGCTTTAGCATGTTTAATAATGGCACACCTCGGATTTCCTTTTCCGATCGGAGTAGGACAAAACATTAATCTGTGTCACATATTTCTGTCCCACCCGTGTATGGAACGCAGAAAACCGAGACTGCAAGCTTTGATCCAGCTGAACGGAAAAGCAGCACCAGAACTTTATCACCTAGGGTTAATATCAACGAGTACGGACTTTGCGTCGTAACGACGCTTCATTTTCACTTGACTCGTGCAAGTTCTCACGAGCTAACGACCATAACATCGTGGGACGGCTTACGAAAAAGAACTAACGTAATCCCAGCAGATTAATGCTCCGTTCTCGGACTCTTGACAGCCACTTTCTTAAGGAGCCGAAGAGGACCACGGCACAGTATGGCCAAACACACAGCTCACAAGGAACTGAAACCTACACATTCTGCGGATTTCTTCGCAAACAGGCCAACCAACAGCAGACCGGGAGACCATTCAATCCCACTCTCGATTAGAACCTCAAGCAGTAAATTGGCGCATCATGGATTCATCTGATGACCTTTCACGTGCGCCTTGGGACTCTGGGTGGTAAGGACTTGATGTAACAGTTAATTTTTAGTTCCCTTTCATTACCTGTGCGAAGATTTGGACATGAAGTTTTGTGCTTTGATCACTCTGGAACACGGTTTAGCAAACCAATAGAAAGAACTTAAGTGGAGGGCTTCACAACTGGTTTGGTTCGGAGAGTGCGCAGGCGGAGGCCTCAGGGTACCGCGTCGCAAGCGCACAGCATGTCAAAATGGTTATTGTGTCCTGCCATTTCGTTTGAACGGACCACACCATCTATCAACACACCTCAAAACGGCTCCCCAAGCACCGGGATCGCATGCAGAAGGGGCCGAAGGACAGGTGATTTGGCTTTCCGACCAGTTGGGCACGTATGACCAGGTGGCGGCAATACTTGTCACGTCAGTATTTAATCCGGCCAAAGAATTGCCCAACACCCCGATGGTAAGGATCTTTTAAATAACAAGGTGGCCAGCCAAATCAGATCCCATGCAAGACTCAAAAACATTGTGCACGAAAGCCTTGGCACAAACTACCTGATTAACAGTGCGTGGTCTCACTGGAGTCGGACTCACCGTCTCAAAAACACGTCATCCAGCAGAAAATACATCAACATTTCCCCCTCCTCGGCGCTACTGCAGAGGACAGACAAACCACTGTTTAAAGACAGATCCTTTTCCTGAGCGTTAATTAACATTTTCACGCGTACATTTTAAACTCATGCACTGATCAACAAAGAAATAGCTCACACTCATTCACACATTTCTACTTTGTCAACAACTCCGTAGCAAGGAGACACTGAAACGAAAGGGCTCACCCTCACCTAAGCGTAGCCATGAATGATTCACACAATCGACATGAGTCACCAGTTACAGCCTGTGCCCGCTAACGGCGCACACAGGGAACAATTTCGGCCACGCAGAAAGAACCGAGTGGGCAACGCAGCAAGATGCAACCGAACTGGATCCGTATCACTTCAGGTCAGAGGAAACACATTTCCTCCGGCCAGATCGTTTCCAAAAATAAATGAAATGCCCTGATTGGAACACCGCGAGTAACGGCAACTTCACATGTCCTGAAACTAAGGGATGCAAATGACCATGTGAAGTGGGGCGCTCCAAATTCACACATTTTAATTCCCGCACACGAGCAAATCAGAACCGGCATGAAATTTTTGTTTGAGAGTGGTAGAGCACAGCAAGTATGAACGAGTGATAGGGCGGCGTATCGCGACATAGTAACAGGCGACTTTATCAGATTTCTCAGTACAGAACACAACCCCAGACCCCCTGAAACCACACGGCTTGAAACGAAAGGTCAATGTCATCATGTACTCGAAAGCTAGGTAAACGTGCT